>OMLF01018118.1:4575-22001 GCA_900302615.1 Holocentrus rufus
GGGGGCAAATGAACACACACAGACACACACACACACACACACACACACACACACACACACACACACATGGGTTTAAAGAACTTTGAACACTGGAGAAAATGTCACTGGGTTGGAGAGAAGCATATAGAAGGATAATCAAATGACAGTCCTAATAATAATGATAGTCCTAATAATATTAGAATATTAACATGAAATCAATAACCAATACCTCCAGTGTTTGAGGTATCAGTGTAGTAAACATCAGCTTCCAGATAGACCTGTTGTCCACTGATATGAAGGTTCCTTTTTGACCACATAGCTTCATAAAAAGTCTATAATACTTGCAGTAGAAATATATTTTCTTTGCTCATTTTATTGAATCATTTAATTGTTCAATAATGCTTAATAATGGTCACTCAGTGTGACCCACAGATTCACCTTCCATTGAATGGATGAGGAGCGGCCCTGCTTCCGTGTCCCATGATAGTCTAAATGCTTGATGAATAGTAGTAATATTTTGGAATGAAATCGAATTTAAAGATAATTAATTGATCATTTAAAAAATTGGTGTTGGCCTTTTAAAATCCTTTAGAATTCTGTTAGAATCCGTTAGAATTTATGTGTGTGGGTGTAAGTGTGCAAATTGGCGGGAAATCTCTGATTGGTCCATTGACTTTTATGTGATGTACCTGGCTGGCACTGGCCTCACACACACACACACACAGAGCTCCTCTCCCTACATGCGTCACATCCTCTCCACCACACATCCAGTTCCCAATCTCCGCGTTTATAAGCCGAATTGAATTGAATCAGATGATTGAATTGTCTTGTCAGTTGACTCCTATTAGTGCTGTCTTGTACATTATTTATGGAGTCTAGACTAGTGGAGTCTCGTCCTGACGAAGATCGTGTTTGTGCTCAGTAAATCCGTCACCATGGGAGGCTCCTGGGCTTACAGATCAGAGGATCCTCATTATATGGGTCAAGACTTGTTGGGAAGTTGTTGTTGGCAGTTTAGAGAAAGGTTAGACAAAGGTCATGATGATGATACCCAGGCAAACACTCGCTCCGACATGTTTCCTCAATAAATCCACTGACTCACATGTTCATTTTGTTTAAATGTAACCAGGGTGCAGGTGTCTTGCTGGGTAATGCTGCTGCTTGTTCAGACCTTTTCCAGAAACTGAAGGATCCCTGGCCAGATTAAGTCTTGTTTTTCTGTTTTTTCCTCCACCTGTTTGTGGTCACACCGGCTGACTTGCGAAACGTCGACTTGCACCATTGTTTTTTTGTTTTGTTTTTTGAGTCCGACCAGGAATTTTCCGTCCATACAGGCTATTCAAAGAGGTGACTTTAAAGGTGCATTGCTCAAACCTACACAGATGACTGTTTCCTAAGCCGGGCATTGTTTGTACTTGAAGTATTCTCGCCACATACCAACGTCACGCAACCAGATGTGTTGAAATTCCTGTAGTGTTCATTCTCTTGTGTGTGTGTGTGTTTGTGTGAGATGGGCCTCCTGAAACCACAAGCAGGTGACTCCTTTCAGCAGGTATTCGGTCAGATTGTTCGTCATCCATGCAGGTGACAGTTTGCAGAAGCCGACAGACCAGCGGATGATTTAGGTCAGATTTAAGGCTTCTGGTGAATTCCAAAAAGTGACTAAGACAAGTTATTTATTGCAAGTCTGCCCGGATGTGTGTATGTGTGTGTGTGAGTCGTTCTGCAGGAATAAATTGTCCTTTTTGATGTTGAAAATAGCAGGTTTCGTTTACAGTGGAGCAGTGACAATTAGTGGCTTTGAGGTTCAAAATGCTTCATTTTTCAACTGAACTGCATATTTCACAGAATACACACTGACAATGCTTTAGTTTGCCATCATGTTTCAGGTAAAAGTGAGTAAAAACTCTCAACAACCAGCACGTAAAGATGTTAAACTTTCTCCAGGGCTGATACCTCTGAGCCTTTTCAGTCAAAGCGTCTCGTTGGCAGAGAGTTTGTGAATTGTCCTCATTAATGTGTTTTTACAGCCTGATATTGACATTTTGTAGCGCTGTAATCCTAACAACTTCTTCCCCACCTCTTAGCGCCACTGTAAAACCTTTTAGTGGAGATGAATGAGCACCTCTTCCTCAGGAGGAAGTTGCCCTTTTCCTCAGTTCAGAGCGTCACGAAGCATAACGAGGCTCCGTGTTCCCAAAGTCGTTTTGGCTGGTGAAACTTCAGCTATAAATATCCACATTCTGAATTCAGTCAAGAGGGGAAATTTACCTGCTTTCTCCTGTGTGGTGGATCCATATTTACAAATGCACTGCACTGCTGTCACATTTATTGAGGTGTGATGATTGCAGCATACTTTGCACATGTGATTTGTGTGTGTGTGTGTGTGTGTTTTTGTGTGTTCTATTTGCAGGCAGCATGTGTCAGTGTGTCACACACACCTAACCTCCCATGACTCTGATTTGTAAACTGTGTTCTTGCCAAGCCGGTCAGCAGGTTAGTGGGACATGTGGGCCGAGTGGAATTAAAAACTTGCTGCTTTCCCTCTCAAACGTCCTGTCCACACATGCTATTATGTAGGCCAGTGATTCTCAACTGGTGGGTCGCAGTCCAAAAGAGGGCCGCAGGTTGAATATGAGTGGACTGCAGGCATGCTGGTTCACTTTATCAAAATAGGATATCTGCATGTAAAAATAAATAAATATAACAAAAATGTAAAATATCATTTTGCAGTTCAAAAGTAAGAAAAAGTAAAAGAAAAGTAAAAATATATATGTATAATTCAAAATATTATCAATTTTTTTTAAAAAAATTCAAAATCACTACTTTGGCCTATGAAATTGGCCATGAAAAAAATAAAACTCATGCAGCATTTGAATGCATATACTTGTTTAGTGTTCTCAGTGCATGAAGGTATTACGGTTTATTGCACTTTTAGCAGATAATTTGTTAATCATAATAATATTTGTATAAAAATGTGACTTGTAGTGAAGGGTGCAATTTCAGGATGGTTTTAGGTCTGAGGGACAGGATACTGAGGGTGGTTCGCTCAATTCTAACTACGTTTGTTTCTCTCAGCTCGACAAATGCTTTAGGAAAAAGCTTATTTTGAGTGAAGCGTCCCTTTACCTGTTGTTGCTGTGTTGTAGATGTAATGTGAGTCGAGCTGGAGCTGCAGTCATTTCCTGCGGTTTGAGACAAGCCGCCGCTGTCCTTCAGGAACGAAACCGAGCTTCAGCGGTCCAACTTACTGGATAAGTAGGATGTCGGGGAAAGAAAAACAACGAGAAACAACGCTGTATGATTTGGCTCAAGGTCTGACATCCACCCGCCGATTTTAGCCGGGCTGGCGGCTCTTCGCGCTGAACCGAGTCACGCGGACGCTGTGCAACACGAAAGAAAACAGAACAGCTTTTTAAACACATGCTCGCAAGCTGCAGGGTGTGTTGGAGCATGTTTCTGCATTTCACTCACACAGTATATCACCACTATAGAAATAATATGACTCTTATTCTCCAATGCTCTGGGAGTTCAACAGAAACTCAGCTGTGTTAGAAATCTCAGTAGTTAAAAACCAGCCTTGCCTTTTTTATATAATTCCCACATTTTTGTATAAAACTCCTCGTTCAACTCCTGCCTCCTTTGTCCTGCCGTTTCTTTCCACTTCCAGCTTCACTTTCTGTCTCAATAAATATGCAGAAATAAAATTAGATTGGAGGGGAAAATAGTCGCTCTCCATTAAATATGCAGCCCACTAAATTAAGCTGAAGGATACTTTTGAAGAATCCGTAGACTTTGCCGCCCCGAAATTAATGGCGGTATCCTTTTAATTGATTTCGATATGAATAACCTTTTTCCAAATGAAGGATCTGGGCTTTTAAAAGCCTTGGACCCGTAACACGAGGGTGTGTGTCCTACTTCTTGGCGGCTGGCTCATAACCGTTGTTTTACATAACACACTTCATCCCATTTTGTCTGCTGTTGCCATGGCGAGGCTAATTTATACAGGCATTAAGAATTAGGCTCCTGTTGTTAACATGCACTGTGGGCTGAGTCTGTTTTTACACATAAATACACACTCACACACACACTTTCTCTCTCTCTCTCTCTCTTTCTCTCTCTCTCTCTTTCTCTTCGAGGATTATTTGAAAGTTTGTGCATGCAGCTGTCTGTGAGTTTGGGTGAGACTCTTGTATGAAAGAGGGGAGTGAAGTGGGTGAAGTGGGCACAGAGTTTTTAAGGGGAAAGGTGCAAGTGATTGTATTTATGTGTGTGTGTGTGTGTATGTGTGCGTGTGTTGTGCACCAGCACTCAAACTGAAAGGAGAAGCTGAGAACGCCTGAGCTGATTGTGAGTAATGCTGACAGAATAACATTGTTTGCTCATGTGCCCTAAATGTGCAAAATAAACGAGAGAGACTCGGGACCCGGGTGAGAAATGGAAAAAGTGAAATGGGAGAAAACAAAAGGAACAAAAAAGAGATGGAGCAGGGAAGAGCTGAGTTAGATCCTGCAGCTGATTAGAGGAGGAGCTGACCTTTGTTTCGAAAATCGATTCAAATGTTTAAATTACTTGAATGTGGCGGCTGAGGGTGAAAGGAGCATTTGGAAGTCGAGCTCTTCCTTTCACAAATATTTCAAACTGAGGCTGTTTGGGACGGGGAGGCTGAGGGAAGCCGTGTGCCGCTGGTGATGTGTGTTCTTAGGAAGTCAGGACCCAAGGGCCCTGCTGGGGAAACGGTGGCTAGATGCCTGCTTCGCTTCCTCCCTCCCCACCTCGCCTCCTTTCCTCCCATCAGACGTTCTCTCATCCCTCCATTGTGTCACTTACCCGCCCTGGTCCTCACCCTCAAACACTCTCACTCACCACCCACTCTAGGGATATTGCACACACACACACACACACACACACACACACACTTCTGGGGTGGGACTGCATTAATGTACCTTGGAGAGGGGTTAGCAAATTGATATTACATCACTCTCCCTCTCTCTCTCTCTCTCTCTCGTCACTCCCCCTCCACTGACCCCTGTGCATGTGTGTGTGTTTGTGCATCTGTGCATATATGTGTGTATGTGTGATTGCAGAGTGTGTGTATGTCATTATGGTACTTTTGGCAAGATGCAGCTTAGAATACTGATCAATCTAACGGCTCACGTGTTCTGCAAAAACACACACACACATCACACATTCCACACACATAACACACACACATACACACACACACATCCCTCCTCGTCGAGGGCGTTTAAGGCTATTAGAGTGTGAGAGCCCCATCTGAAAGCCCCTGAATGGGCTGACTGGAAGCTGCATTCAACGTGGGTAAGTCTGGAACCAAACCAGAACACACTGCGAGTCGGCATTGTTGTTCTTGCTCTGAAAGCCTCTTTAGATGAGATGAGAGGTGACACTAAGAGGTGCAGTGGAGAGGTTTTAGGACTCGCTGGTTGAACTCTGTGGGTGTGTGGGTGTGTGTGTGTGTGCGTGTGTGCATGCAGTGAGAGGGAAGTTATTTGTGCTTACCTACGTGAGCAGCAGCGATAAGTTGTGTAGTTGCTTTTAGGGGGTTTGCTGAGTTTGGGCAAGCTTTAGGGAAAGTCTAGCTACAACGTGTGTATTAATGACATAAAATGAAAATCACAAATATAAATGTTTGTTCATCGTGTACATGTCAGGAAATTCTATATATCGCCCATATGTCCACATTAAAAACCCATATATGAAACATATTGGCACATTAACATATGGGCATATACAGTATGTCTAACATAGTACAGATCCATGTGGTCTACTAATTTTTTTAATCACCAGCTGCCACTGTTATATATGCATGTTGAGCAGGTATTGAAACACATACATGACCATATAAGGACAATATGTTTTCATATAAGCTCATATATGTTCAAATTAATGGGCTACACACATATCACCATATCCAGAGGAGACATGACTATAGATGTAACATGATAACATACACACTCTTACATTAGATTCCATATGGGTTATATAGCTGAGAGTGTATTTTTGTAGCGGCTGATTGAACTTCCAAAAGTTAGATACTGATAGCTTGTAAAAGATTACGGTGACAAATGTGAAACACCGACTTTCTATTAGCTTGGTGTCTGTGGGAGAAAGGAAGACTAGATGATTATCTCTTTATAACTGCACACATATTTTCCAGCAGTGGGTGGGCTAGTCACTGATAAATGAATGTAGGGCAAACACTGGGTGAATTTCAGTCCACTGACTCTCCTCCTTACAAAGAGCCGTGAGTCCAACGCTTTTCTTGACTAAAGAATTTTGGTAAATGCACTGTGTAGTGCTGAGTGAGATATTAAACTGTTTTTTTCCCTTATTGTGGTGTTCTGCCTGTTATCATGATATGAGATTTGATATCATCTGGGGTTTTGGATATTGTAATATGGTGATATGGCGTAATTGTTGACATATCCACATTACTAATGATTGTTTATCAGAAATCTATTGTGTGTAAGCATCTAGACGGAACTGGAAAATGAAAAAAAAAACAGTTGAAACCATCCGGACTCATTTTGTACCCTGTCTGGTTCAAGAGGGTCTGCCTCTACTCATCCTTGAACATTTTGCCTCATCTGAATCTGAGGGAAAGTGCTCAGAACGGTGTCCAGCCTGTCCTGTGATCGCCCAGAGCATTAGGTAACAAAATGTACCATCATTTGCCACCCACTGTTCTTCTTTTAGGAGGGTGAGTCAAGGGTATGTCAGACAGACGAACATGGCAGGAATGAAAAACATGCTGTTGAAACATCACAAGACCAAAATGGACCGGAAGGCTGGAGGGCATTTGAGTGAATTTGTGCTGCTTGCAAAATCCATGACTCCATTTTTTTTTAAACCTGCCACCAACCGGGGTCAGCCTAAAACTCAGAGCCCTTTGGGCATTTTGGAATCTCACATGTTGATTCATATATAAAATATGTAAAAATCAATCTAATCAATCAAACCGGAATGGGTATATATTGAAGGACCAGCTAAAATCCAGACCAGTCCAAACCAGAGTGATCCAGAGTGGATCTGTCCAGTCCAAAATGTCCAAACCGTTGTTCCTGATCATTCGTTTGCTCAGTCACAGCTATCCGCCCCTGAGTCCTCGGTGTTAAAGTGAGCTTCTATAAATAGCCTGAGCGGTATCAGTCTCGCTCTCCTATTGTTCCTCCGCCGCAAAACAAGGCTCTAGTCTTTCCTCGGGCCCCGTGCCGTGTCTTTGTGCTGCCTCGATCTGTCACAGGTATCACTGTCTCTGCCTTCTGGTTCTGGGACCAAAGCAGAGGAGATCAAGTTGCTTGGTTCAGTCCCTTGTAGTGCTGCAGACTCCCCTGGGTGTCTGTGGATGGAGAGGGGTCTCTGTGCGTGTGTGTGTGTGTGTGTGTGTGTGTACATGCTTGCGTCAGTGTGTTGACATGAGCCCTGGCCTGCCCAAACCAAGAGATACCCTGTCCTCTGGAGACAGAAAGATGGATGGATCAATGGGGAAAGCAGGCACGTACAAACACAGGGCGCCACGAAGGAAATGACACACACACACACAAAAATGTAAGCTTTGCTTGTCAGTGCACTTGGCAAAGTTGCTTAACTGGTAACGCTGTATGACTTTTTAAATCTCTCTCTCTTTTTTTTTTTTTTTTTTTGAGAAACCTCAGACAAGACAGCAGAATAGTGAGGCTGTAGAGACGGATTCAACTGCTTAATAGTACAGTTTAATTTGATTTGGCATCTCTCTCTCTCTCTCTCTCTCTCTCTCTCTCTCTCCCTCTCTCTTTCTCTCTCCCCCTCAGGCATTCTATGTTAACCACACACTTTCCTGTAGCTCAGTTGTGAAATAATACAGATTAACAAGACACTTCCCCTTCCTCTTGACTACTGTGTTTACTGCCATCACATTAGCAACATCAGCTCTCGGCCATCGTCAGCTGAGCCGAAGCAGTTATCCGGTCAGGGTTGCCAGTTCTGAACTTGGCTGAGGTTAATTTGAATTCAGTAACCTAGTGTGCACTCGCTCCCTTTAAAAGAAGCTGTTTAGCAGCAGGATAAAAAGACACCATTTACCATTTACCATAGATACATGAGAAAAATAGACCAGCTGACTTTTTTCTTCCATGAAATAGTTTGTTTTTAATATTCGGTAAGCTATTTTTTGAACTGGAGTTAATGGCTTTAAATGCTGACCTGCTGGCCTTAATTACTGGCCTGACCTGGACAGAATCTGATCAGGCTGCATGGTGTCTTGCTGGATCCTTCCCTCAGGGCTTCTGATTCCTCTAACATCATTATTTGTTGGCCATAAGTGGACATTTCACTCCTCCGAGCGTCTATTTTCAGCTTTTCCCTAAGTACACGTGTGAGTCATGTTGTGTTCCACATTTCCAATTGAAAAAAGGTAGGAATTTGACAAGCTATTGCTTCTAAATATAGAAATAGGCTTTGGTGAGAAAAGATGGCTAGATGATTAGATAACTCTGCTGCAGAATGGTTGACATCAGTCTTCCTGGGATTCATTACATTACAGTTAGATTTTTAAAACAAACATGACCTGTTAATTGTGACCTGACCTGTTCTGTTAAATCTGTGATTGAATCTTGGATCGTCTCCTCGTAGCGAGCCCGGTATCTGACCCTAGCCGCCGCTTTGCTAATTTCACCTGTTTACCATTATCACTGTGCTTTCTAGAAAATTCAGTTCAAGTGGGAAATATGCACAAAGTACACAGCGCACGCGACAGCAAGTGTCAGGGTCATGCCTTGTGACAGCTGACTGTGAAGAGAAAACATGCGAAACAGTAATCGTTGAGGCATGTTTGCAGCTGAGTGGTGACAGGCCGGCTGGAGGAGTCGAGACATGTTCGCACAGGCTCTGAATACCGCTGGTTGACATCCCACATGGCAAGCATCACCAACCTGCAACAGTACCTACCTTGTAGTCTAGGCATTGCACAACGCTCACTGCACTCAAGTAAACTTTGTTTTTAAACAAGTAGCTCCAATGTCTATTGTATTCCTAAGATGTTCTTTTTGTACCCATAATGCATTACCAGTCGAATCGCACACTGGGTGTCCTCACATCGGAGACATCAGCTTCATGTCCCATAATGCTATTGTGTTTGTGTCTGTCCTCCAGGAGTGTCGTCCCGTGTCCCAGAGATCATGGCGGCAGGCACCCACTCCCCCGGAGGGCCCAACGGTATAATCCGGAGCCAGTCGTTTGCCGGCTTCAGCACGCTACAAGAAAGACGCTCACGGTAAGAAGAGGCATTGGTTTGCCTGTAGGGGATAATCAGGGCTTAGTTTATGCTGCTCACATCTGAAATTACATTTAGGGCTATAGCGTGAACGAAGGGTTTCACAGACATGGTGCATAAAAAAGGAGGAAAATATTGCCCTGCTCTCCATTCACTTTGCACAACTGAACTTACAACCTTGTAATTTTTTCTCAGTTTGCCCAAAAGCTCTCGTGTGGTGAGCTGCAAAACCAGCAAGCTTAAAAACACTGTGTTGATGATTTTTATCTTTTATTTTGTTTTTTTAAGTGTTTTTCTTGTGCTCCCGAGCAAAGAAGGGAGTCGAAATATGGATCCTGGCTATACAGGAAGTGAGGCAGTGACAGCGCTATGCTAGCAAAGAGCGCAAACTTTGGAAAGCTTTGGTGATTTAAGACCAAGTATACTGTAATGTAGAAGCCATAAAGTCATGGCAAGGTTACCAAGGTTATATTCATGCATGTATTAAGAGGTTATAATACCATAGTCTATGTGTTAAAACGTGTTTTGAAGCTACCATGGTGCGCTAACATTAAGTTGCTGCTAAGCTAGCAAGCCAGCTTTTGGCTACATATAAAACAAACAAGTTGTTTTTGTTGTTGTGTAGGGTCTCACAGTGTTTTCTTAGACAAGATATTTGTCTTGCAGAAAAATATTTCCTGCAAACTGAAAAAAAAAAAGTCAGACTGTCTGGATATATTTCCTCCACTTTTGCCCTTTCGTTGGCAGAATTGTTTTCCTCGTTGGTGTGGCTTTCAAAGTATGGCACGATCTGCGGTGTCTCAGTTACGGAACATTACAGAACAACCTCACATCCACAGTAATGTAGTGGTCAAGTGGGTTGACTCAACACTGAGTACATCACAGCCTTCTGCTTCGTTTTGCTGTCGTTGTGAATTAAATGTCTCGCCTTTGTCAAAACAACTGAATCCTCCCTGCCTGAGAATGATCATATTGGCATTAACATCGACATCACAGTTTCAGGACCACATGCAGTACCTTTTATGTTCTTTCATGACAAAATCATTCATTTAAGCTCTGGGCTATGTTGAGCATTTTGATCAGAATGCCCCTTTAAGAAATCCCTTCCACCCTCACTGTAAGCAAGGGTCAGCTCAATCTTCACCTATACAGAAAGCAGGAATTTAGCGTCCCATTAAGCTGCAGCTGACCCTCATGTTGTTAAACCATCTTCAGCGAGTCACAGCAAGCCTTCAAGTCCCCAAAAAAGGATTTAAAATCTTAAGGGGACGATCATCGACTTACATCTTTTACATAACCACACCACAAACTTAGTTTCATAATGTGCAAGTGTCACATAAATTATTTCATAGCCAGAAGTTGGCTGGGAGAAGTTAGAAGTAAGAGATGTGCAAAGTTGCTGGGAGTTACAATTTTTTTTTGTCTGTGTTCCTCCCACTTTGACTCATCTCCCCCCGAAGACTCTCACTTCGACAGATGAAGATCTCTCACAATTATGCTATTACTATTCTAGACTCTCGGTTTCTGCGCCTGTGTTTGGGTGCTCTTTAGAATCCCTGGTCTTGTTGAGCGAGCCCATTTGAAGACACTGTTCCCCCTTTTCGCTGCGCTCAGACAGTGAATGGGGTAATTGGTTGGAATGACTCGGGTGTGTGGGCGACTGACAGCGACTGACAAGTTACCATTCTGATAATGAGCGGGCTGGAGAGCTATTGAGATGGGGCTTCTGAGGCCGCTGGGGGCTGTTGGAGTGTGTTTTTGTGGCTGTGTGTGTTTGTGCAAGCACTTTGCATGTGTGTGTCCGTGTGCATGCTTCAGTGTGTGTTTATGGATGCGTGCGTGTATTGGAGACTTTATGTTGGTGTGAACAGAATACAGATGCCTGTGCATTTGTGAATGTCTGCAAGAAAGAATCTGTGCAAGCCAATTCACAGTGTAAGACAGTGGAATTATGGAATTATATTAGCATATATGTATATATATATATGTGTGTGTGTGTGTGTGTGTCTGTCCCTGTGTGTGTGTGTGCCAAGCTGTAGTGTAGCAGTACAGCTTGCGTGACCCCAAGGCTACGCAGCGTTCTCATTCGGTACGGCGGTGCCCTAGATTTGTGGCAGCAGCTTAGCCTAAGTTGTGCTGCGTTCGCTGGCATGCAGCGAGACGTGGCGCGTTCCGACTTGTCGAGAGCTGCAATCGGCTGTCGCTATGTGTCCCCCAACATGACTCTGGAATCGTTTCATTAGGCCCAGGGAAATGTCATTTGTCAGCTAAATCTGTAATGGTTTATAAAGCTGAAGTGTGCATGAGCGCCTTAGATCAGTTTGACCTAAAAAAGGAATAATGTGAAGAGAGGAAGCTTTGTGAGGTGGCTTTAGAAAAAAAACGCACCTTTCTCTTTAAACGTAGAAATGAACTCAAATCCAGCAATGTGATACTGAGAAGTGATCAGTGAGTGTTTCTGTATGTACTAGTGTTTGCACATTTTTACACGTAATCTTAAACCTACCTCTACCTTCAAGAAATTTAATAAACCTCCACATCCACATTTGCTGGCCTCTCCTTTGAATCTGTCACAGTGTTCAACCACTGCAGATGGCTGTGGGGCGAAGAACATTTGAATGTCATTGATTGCCAGGAGTGTGATCGCTTTGCTGTGTGTGTATCTGTGTGTTAGCAACTTCACTGCAGCAGAAGAGTAATGACAGTAGACTGACACAGGTCAGGCGAGGCGCGTGTGCTGTAAACAAAGGACACTCATGCTTATCCTGGTTTTTATTTCAAAGTTTGCTCACAGAAAGTAGCTTCAAGAGTAAATGTGCACCTATCTATTGCGTGTCATGTCATGCTGGAAAGTTTAAACCGCATGCAAATTGTGCATTGATGCATATTTGTGAATTAGCACACCTTAACGGAGTTCACAATCCTGTTTATGCGTTGATGTGTGACAGGGTGTCAGTGATGGTATTTGTACACTGTTTACATGTGTGCCTCTTGCATGACTGAGGTCCTGTCAGAGTCAACAGGTTTGACTCGCCCTCCTCATCTGATAAAGGATATGAGTGTCACCCAAGGGCATGTTCAGGAAACTGTCAGATTTCTCAGAAAGCTCACGTAACGCCGCATCATCGCAGGCAGGCCGAACTCTTAAGATGCGTCGAGGAGATCATGTGTGAACTGTTTCTCGGTGTAGAATGCACTTTTTGTTTGTGTGTGTGTATCCAAGAAGAAGTGGTAAATCAGTTCTCTTTTCTTCTGCTGTTGCTATGACGCTTGAAAACATTAGGAAGCACATTGTGTTTTTTCTGTAACTTTAATATGTTTATAGCTTTCAGCGCATCGAGGCAAAAATCATGCAAAAGAACATGCCATTCTTTCCACTGAACACAGGACAAAAAAACAAGTGCTGGATGGACACACTGTCTCACTCGTTGATGTGTAGAATTCTGTTTTCTAAATATACTCTGTGTGTGTGTGTGCAGGTGTAACTCCTTCATGGGGAACTCAGTGGTGCAGAAGAAGCCCCAGTCCAAACCCAAGAAGCCTCACCTGTCAGGCCACAAGAGCGGCAGCAGCTCCCGAGAGCCCCAACCCAAAAGACTGGAGGAGGTTTACACTGCACTCAAACAGGGCCTGGAGTGAGTAGCACACACACTTTAACACACACACACACACACACACCTAGGATGCATTTCAGTTCTCATCCAGCTGCGCTCAGTCAAAGTCCATTGAACAGGTTGAAATTGTCTGCAGCACATTATCTTCACAGCTATGATTGTTTTATTGATTTGTTTTGTTTTTTGCTGTTTTGCTTATTTCTGTGTTCTAGTTGTCTGCATATATTCTCTGATTTTTTTCGCTTCTGCTGCTGCAAGATTCTTTTGTCCCCACGAGGATCAATAAAGTCTCATTTTATCTTGTGCTTGTATGAAACCCTGTGTTTCTCTTCCCCTCTCCCTCCCTGCAGCGAGTATCTGGAGGTTCACCAAACAGAGCTGGACAAACTCACCTCTCTGATGAAGGACATGAAGAGGAACTCTCGCCTGGTGAGAAACAGCATCAGCGTCATCCCACATCCCAGTTAGCTCTTTTTCTCGCCTCCTTCTCAAAAGGAAGGCTTGGGTGATCCACTCTGATTTCATTTCTGTTGACAAAACAGTCTGTGCTGTTGGGTTCAGACCAAAAAGTTTCATCCAATCAAAACAAATCAACCATATGATGTAGCATGAGAGCGCCGAAGCTAAACAAACAGCAGCAACTGTGATGTGAAAGTGAGCAGCCATATTGGAAGCATACTGCTAGCTTGTTAGCATGTTGGTACACAATTCTTGCATTTTTTTAAGGAAAATCTACTTTGAGGTCCTGTTGTTTCAGTTTTCTAAGCCTCTGTAGCTTCTCACTGTCATCATCATCCAATCGACACTTGTAGCTCGCCAAAGGGTGCTGATTGGTCCGGCTGCACACTTCGGTTGGAGTGTGTTTAGATGGTTTCATGAGTCAAAAGAAAATAAACTCATGAGATTAGCTGGCTGCACGAGGTTAGATAATCTACTGAGCTTTCATTTGGCTCAGAGAGGTCAGGGAGAATTTATACAAATCCAAACATTTAATAGCTACTAGTTACTGTACAGGAAAGTTGGACTGGTGAAATCGGTCCAGAATGATTGTTGGCTTCATTCCTGTTTATTCCTGTTTGGATTTGCATGTATGAAAGCAGTAAGCAGTAAATGTTTTGGGAGCTATCAGTTCATGTCTCACATCTCCGCTCTCTTCCATTGTCATTCAAATGATCCTACCTCAAGTTTAGCGTCATGAATTCACAGATGGCGAGCACATTTTGATTCATACACACACAATGCAAAGGCTGCCACAGGAGTGAGTTTTTAATAGGATTCTTCTTTTTTTTTCTTTTTTTTCCCCTTTTGATGCCAGGCAACTGCAATCTGCTTTGCATTACTTAAGCCAGCCTCAGCTGTGCTGTCCGTTTGTACTAACCTTGTGTGTGTGTGTGTGTGTGTTTTCTCTACAGGGAGTGCTGTACGATCTTGACAAGGTGAGTTGATGGAGGGGAGGGCCCACTGTAACATCCTCTCTAAGTTTGGTGTGTTCGGAGGAGTCTTTGAAGTCGAAAATAACCAAAAGACAGAGAAAGATGGTTGGAGAAAAGACAGAGGAAGGAGGAAGTGGAGACAGAAAAGATTGAAGGGAAAAAATATAAGATATATGGAGAAAATGTGGGATGAGAAAGAACGAGAGACAACTTGAGAAAACAAGATACAAGATGCTAAAAAAGATGGAATAAGGTTGAATCTATATTAGGAATAAGAGGAGATTATAATCATAATAAACAGCAAAAAACACTTTACAGAAAATAGGCTGACCATTTAATGCTTAAAATCATCACTGTGGTTGTTATAAAAGTTATAAAAGGATCACAAATACCATATATTCATAATATACAGCTATCTCACAATCTATATATATATATATAACCATGTACCCACCAACTGTACCACTAACTTTTTGTACTTTTTCTGTCCTCCTGCAGCAAATCAAAGCCATCGAGAGATACATGAGGCGTCTGGAGTTTCACATGAGCAAGGTAGGATACTGATATTTTCCAGGATTCAGACCCGGCAGTACTGTTTTTGTTTTGTTTTGCTTTTGCTTTTTTTTTTTTTTTTTTTGGCAGATTGTTGGAGCGTCGTATTCTTAGGTTTGGAGTTTTGTGTTGAACCTCCAGAAAACAGCCTCCATACCTCCGCCGTGTTTTCACTTTGTAACAACCAGGATACCAGCACATGTTTTGCCTCTTTTATTATTATTATTCCGATATGCTTGGGGTCGTAATTTGCCTGCTTATGTTTCTGCGGTTGCTAATCGGTCCATGTTGAGTTGTCAGGTTTGGTTGCGGTATTAAGCCGAGCTCCGCTGACTGTCAGGTTCACTGCAGCAAGGATTTATGTTGCCAGATTAACATGATATTCCCAAAGATTCTTGAATAAAAGAAGATGATGCTTTACAGGCTGTGGCAACCATACAAAAATGTGTACACCTCCTGTCTTCCTGCGGTTGGCTTTTTGCGTGTGTGTGTGTGTGTGCCTGCCACCAACTCTGCAGCAGGAACAAACCCACGTTTCTCCATTATTGTCTGAAAAATACCAGTTCAGGGTCAAAATGTTCTGGTGATCTGTGGCTTTTCCATGGGACATAAAAGTCAGTCATAATCTGAACTCAGGTACATCTTCTTCCATTGGAGTGAACAATTCAGTTTCAGTCGTCTCTCCCTTCACTCCAACGTGTCTCTGAAACCGAGGCTCAGAAACAAGCTTCCAGGTAAAACATGATGAAGGAGGTGGAAACACTTTCCCATCAACAAAAGACGTTGCAGGTTTGTGTTTGAACATATATCCAATTTTATCGTTAGTCATCCACAATGCTGTTACTGGTCTAAATTGCGCTACACTGAGAATGTAAACAAAGCAAGACGAATAGAAGCTCAGAATATAACAGCAAACATGGCAGCAAGAGATTCTGAAGAAAAGGTGTTTCGTTCTCCGACAGAGCAGGGATCTTTATGAGGTAAAAAAAAATAGACCCGGCATCAGGAAATAAAGTAAAAACACAAGCGTGGTGTAATTTTGGGAAACAAACACAAACCTGTGACTTCTTCTTTTTAAACTTCTTTCTAAAGCGCGCTCCAACCTTCTTCATGTTCTGCTTGGAAGTTTGTTTTTGTTGTGAGAGATTACTGAAACATTTTTATCTGGAGAAAAGTAACATGTACAGGCCAGTGTGTTGAACAAACTTCCACATCCCTTCGAGGCACAAACTTCCTCGCTCAAGTTGGCCAGGTAGTGTAACTTTTTCCTCCCTACCCTCCTTTGTGGCCTCCCTTCCTGTTTGCCGGTCGGGGAACTTAATCCCCCGCCAAGGTTGCCAGGCTAGGTGACTTTTCTCCCCCCCCCCTCCACCTTTTGTCGTCTCATATTGGCCTCCCTTGCTGTGCGTCAAATCAGACGTGACAGCAGGCAATCAGAACACACACGCCCAAACAACAGCGCCGTTCCAAAGGTAACCATGGTTACCCGAAGAGGGAGCCTTTGAAGTCCTGAAGAGCTCTAGAGGAGCCGTCTATTGGGTGGCGTTAACCCTTTAAAAACATGTACACACACATATAATAAAGAAAGAAAAAAAAAGACACAGACAGGTCAAATGCGGACACATCCGAACTTGAACGAAAAACCACCGATCATCGGACGGTCTCGCATCTGGTTCGGTGAATCTAGGTCAAGGCAGTTAGCAGACCACGGTGGGGAGCGATTGACGAGGCCCTTGAAGATGAGAAGATGAGAGAGGGAGATGGAGGGAGGCAAAGGAAGAGGAGCGGAGGGGGAGAGAGAGAGAGAGAGAGAGAGGGCGGAAACGAAAAGGGAAACAAAGTGTGTGATGAGGATAATTTGGAAAGAGGTCAGGAGACGTGTCGGCGTTCGCGTTCCACTTCGACTTTGATAACCAGGAACGAGCGGGAGCAGCTTCCATACTTGTTCTGTCTTGTGAGCTTCTCGTAGGATGCCGTTAAAACACACACACACACACTCTCTCTCTCTCTCTCTCTCCTGACATCCAGCATCTTCTGAACCACATGAACGCTCTTCTGTTCTTTTCAGCTCGGCGCAAAA
Organism: Holocentrus rufus; assembly: GCA_900302615.1. Classification (NCBI taxonomy): domain Eukaryota; kingdom Metazoa; phylum Chordata; class Actinopteri; order Holocentriformes; family Holocentridae; genus Holocentrus; species Holocentrus rufus. The sequence continues at coordinate 21,508 of OMLF01018118.1, forward strand.
AATAGATTTGAATCCAGCGGTAAATATTTGAGCTTGTGCAGGAGTGATGCGATTGATCGTGCCAGGTAGTTTATAAAGCCTCAAAAGAAAAAGGCGCAAGTGAAAGGCGAGATAAATCGAGCGCTCCCTGTTTTCTTTCCAAGCATTCTAAATATATTTGACATCTGTTTCTGCCGAGGCGATCTCTGCACGAGTTACAGGTTTGTGTTAAATACTTCAAATAGATTCTTGTGCTTTTGCATCGAGCTGCCACAAACTTCACAGGCTGTCAGAGTTTATTAGAATCAAAAACTTTTGGCTGTTATTAATTTTTTTTAATTATGTAATTTAAAGGAACAGTGGGTTAGGTTCTTTATTGTAATGATTTCAAAGTGTAAAGGGTAACAGGGCGGAGGAGAGAGCAAAGCATGCTGGGTGTTTAAATAAAGCAGAGCTGAGCTGATGCCAAGTCTGACCAGTAGCCCCAGCTGCCCCACCGCCTGCTGCTGAAAAAC
>OMLF01018120.1:2943-36393 GCA_900302615.1 Holocentrus rufus
AGACAAAAAAAAAAAAAAACACAGATGTTACTGAGCTTCTATATTCTCTCTAAAAATTCCCTTCCTCGGCCCAGCTTGACTGTGTGTTTTTCTCTGCAGAGAGCATGGGGTTGGTGATATAGTGCACACTGTCAAATCATTTCACTACACGCTGAAGTCACAGTCCACACAGCACACAATATGTGTGAAGGGACTGTACAATTACCCTCAACTTGCTTGTTTTTTTCATTGCTGGTGACCCATTCATAGAGTATAAAGAGGCATCCACACACTCAAAAAGTGTGGGGAGAGAAAAAAGAAATACAAAAGTTTTTTTCAGCTTTTGGAATGAGCAGATGCCCCTTCATACTCTATTATTCTCCAGCTCCAGCATCTCACCAGCTCTGCCAGCCTTTTATTGGATGAGTGGTGCTTTTTCTTGACCTATTCGTGTCAACAGCAAATGATTTTGAAATCCAAGGGACCTCACCCTAAATTATAATAGCCAAGTACTGTACTATAATGCAAGTGAAGGAAATTGAGAAAGACCAAGCCTCCCTCTTCCTCCACTGACAAAATAGAGACGAGGATAACTGGTATTATGATTGACCAGCATTTTCAACAAAACATCATCATTGAATTTATCATTAACCGTTGGACATATGTAATATAGTTTAAACAATCATCAAAATATCATTCCATACTCACCACAGCTCAAGCCGTTACCCTAAGTACAGACAAGTTTTATGTGAACCTCTCCCTTCTAGCCTCAATGTATAAGTACTGTAAGTTAGCTTAAAGGAACAGTTCACACAAAAATAAAATGTTGCTATCATCCTACTCCTCTCTCTGTTTTGTCCAAACAACACACATGGAGGTAGCTAGCACAACTCCATGGCAGGCTTCTCCAGAACAACAAAGTCGCCGGATAGCACTTTTGAGAGTTGCAAAAAGAATAAAAATTGACAACAAAATTACTCCATAGAGCTCGTGTAGGATGATCTAAGCCTTTTAAAGGCAATCAATACACAATATTTACAATATTTAAACTGCTATTTAGATCAAATCACTTAAGTCCAGAGACACTCATTGTAAAAATAAGACTGTGCACTGTGGTGCCATCTTTGAAACACTCCCAGCCAGGATTTCTACCAACAAGACAAGACATCTATCTCTTTGAATGGGGAGTTGCCAGTATCTAACATTGTGGCATATGCATTGTCATTTGCCTTTCATATTTAGGGATAAATTGCATGCAACATGGAATCATGCAATTTGCTTTTAAAAACATTCATGCCACAGAAAATTTGATTTGATTCACTCAACAGGGGTTGTATAAATGCATTTTATCTACACAGAAAGATTATGACAGCCTGCCATGCAGCAGCTCATGTTGTTGCAATGTTAACTGCAAACAGTCAAGTCAAGCATGCGGTTGAGCCATGGAGATTGTTTTATTTATTTTCATCTGTATTAATTCTGCAGTGTTGAGCAATCTAACCGTTGTCTGAGCCGCAGGATTGTTGTCTGCTGGATCTGTCGTGCAGGCACACGAAATCTGAACTTGTGATTGAATTTAAAGTGAACCTAAGCCTCGTGCATCGCCTTGTGTGTGAGAGTTTTCTCATGCCACTTACACTCACGGCTCATGACCTGTGTTTCCATGTTTACAACACTACAATATGCATAGGCTAACAACACAAACAGAATTTGGTCTGCTGATGTTTTGAAAATTGTTTAAGTGTGCGCTTTTCCTGGATCCTGGTTCTCATCAAGCAGAAAGTGAACACATGAAGCTTGGGCGTGCATTACCATAAACTGTTTTGTGATCAAAGGCTGTAGTAAAGATTGGGGCTAAGTAAAATTTATAGTTTTGGGTGAACTGTTCCTTTAAAAGGTTTGCACTAAGGCTTGACAGAGCATGTGAACCGAATCTCATATCTAGATGTGCCTTACTAGGAGTACTAATATTACAGAAGACACCACTGATTTACAACGTTTTTCTACACTGCAAATGAACTGCTCAGTTTGTTTTTGAACAAAAGAATATCGTTTTGCCAAGCTTCAAAGCAATATATGTGGATTATTGCCCTTATTAGACATATTTTCATATATCTTTAGTGCCTGCAATTATTGCGGGCACTACAGTGTGTTTTCTTTCTGACTTCTCTTAAAATGAGGCCCCAATCATGAGCCTTTGCTTTATATTTATCTGTATGCATTTATGCATGCGTTTAAATGATGAATCATAGTTTAAGTCCACTTTCTGTCTTCAGCTTTGTGCATCATGCATGAGAAGATACAGTATATAAGTAGGAGATGAATAAATTAAAGTTTTTTTTGTTTGTTTTTTTGTTTTTTTACCGCAAGCGAATGCTAAGTCTTAAATTAAATACTGCATCAAGGCTCATGACCGTTCTCCATGAAGTCAATACATTACATGTGAGAATAGACTGCATTCATCAGCACTCGTTGCCACCGCCCTACGGTTCATTCAGAAAGATTTTCTTACTTATTGATTTTCTTTTGTCCATTACCTGCCAGGCAGTGCAGCGAATACGGCAAACGTGACATGGTTTGGGAAAAGCACTGTCATTGTGCATGAATAGAAAATGAGGCCACACGCAAAAAAAAAAGATAAGACATTTAAAGCTCGCTGCAGAAATGACATACATCAAGTTACTGCATTGTCTCTTCCTATTTAACCCTTCGCAAATGGTGCTCTCGCATTACAATGGAGCTCTCATCTGGTTTTAATTAGCCATGAGTGTCTCTATGTGCGTGTGAAAATATGTGCTACTCAAAACAAAGATGTCTTTATAGTCTGTTTTCGTGACTAAACATGATTGCACTCATGAAAGCAATTTTCACAAAATAAGCTCTGCACCTGCCATCAGGATGGGGAGATGATTTAACACGTCTGTGTCATCTTCGCATCGGAGAAACGTTTTTCTTTGCAGATGACTAGAGTCCATGTGACCTAGCAGAATGGCTCCCTGCAGCTTGAGCGCAGCTTCTCCTCACCTTTCTTTTTGAGTTCTTCCATTTAGTGCGGATGCCATCAGGGCTGAGAGCTCACCGAGGTGAGAGGGACTACAGATTGCCATGTAAGTGATCCTGCTTTTTGTCCTGCCCCCTCGTCTCGGCCTTCCACTGTCTCCGTTCTTTAGCAGATGATGGATCACACACAAATTTCAGCGTGATGGACAACAAAGGTAACCATATTATTTGTGGAAATCAAAATGCATCTGTTTCTTTTTGCATTGGAACCTTTCCCCTTTATTTTGGTATAACATTACTTGCATTTTCCTTTATCCTTGGTATTTTGTCTGACTTTTTGAGCAGCCTTTTTTTTTTTTGCTGCCCAGCACCGCTATACAGGTTTTGTGGCTTTTCTTCTGCAGTTTTTTTCTTGAACTTATGCACCTGTTTCAAATGCTAATTTTATTCCGTCGCTGATTAGCAGCGCTTCTTTCTTTTCTGAAGATTCAGATTTGAATTTTATGAAGCATCGCTCTACCTGTTTAAAATACATTTAAAATGAGATGCTAAGTGTAGCAAAACATAGTGCATCACACAGGGCAGTGGATCACATTTAAAATTTACATTTCAATCACAAACATCATCACAACATCAAAAGTCAGATAACAGCGTCCCTGGTAGTTGGTGAACCAATCAAGAGATACACGGTTGTTGTGGCTTGGTGTGCGGCTCACGTCGAATTTTTTTTTCTTTTCTCTGTGTTTTCTTAACATCATCAAACTGCAACATTTCTGATAGGCGTTACTGTAGAAATCACACAGAGTCCCAGAGAGGCGCTGAAAGACCTTGACACAGATGATAAGTTGGCATAGATCCAGAGCAGCAACATGTGAGGTAGAAATGATAATCGACTGACACAGGCGGTTGACTGATGCAGAAAAGTGTTGGGCTTGTTACTCAGAAAAAGTCATGTTGAAAAAAAAAGTTTTACTCCCTGGGAGAATAATTAAAAAGAATAAATATTTTGTTACACTACTCATTATATCCCGAAACAGCAGGTTGTGGATATCATGGATTCACCCCGACCGGCCCTGTGTCCGCAGCTGCAGATCCTGACTGTGCAACATAATCACTCAAATACCTTTTATTTGAATCCCCTGGAGGAGGAACCCTGCTGATTTTGGTGACCTGCCGTCTTGTGCAGTGGTTTTCAACTGTCCAGCTTCAGGATCCACATTTGTTCTTTGTCAGTCAGTCACGGTCCACACACAAACCATGTAGTTTGGTTTTGCAAAATTAAAAGCGCAGTAATCCACAATGCCTTTCATGTACAGTTTTAACATAAAATAGCCAAGAAAGAGCATGAAAGGCTTTAAACCAGTAAAATAAAACTCTCTCACAACGGAAGTTACAGGTAAGCTCACTCAGGCTTCATTCACTAGACCTGTCTGAAAATATCTGTTGAAGTACATGTTTTACTGTATTGTTCACTCGCTGCTTTTCAGATTTGAGGTTAGCGGGCAGCAGAAAACATCGTCAGTCACATGACCTCTCCATCAGAGGTAGAGCATCATATCCAGTTGGTACAAAACAGTGTAGCACATTGAATTTTTATTATACTTGCCAAAACAGTATACTATGAAGATTAGTATACAGTATACGTTTTAGTTTAAGTATGTAGTAAGCTTTTGGGATACAGCTTGTATTTTCAAAACAGCGACAATATGCTAATAGGCCTGATGCAAAAAAATTAAATATTTTAGTAGCTTTGCGGAAAAGGATAAACTAGGCTGGCTACAGCTTCAATGTAAAACCAAGCTTAATATATTCAGTCTAATACTTGCATATTGTGGAACTAGCTAGCTTTCTATCTGTCTATGAAGCTAGTTTCGCCTATATACTTCAGTTTGAAATTGTAGTTTTTTTTTTTTTTGTTTTTTTTTTTTAAATCAATACTGGCAGCTACATCCTCTTACCTTTCAAACTCAGTTACCTCCACTGTGAATGGTCAAGGGAGCCAGATAGCATCAGCTGATAAAGTCAAAAGCAGTGTGTTTAGTTTTAGTCTGAGAAAGTAGACTGTTTTTTTCATGAGCTGATAGATGGCCCAAGTCAACTGAAATTAGGAGATGGGGCACACGGATGATCATAATGATAGTTTTGGGATAATTTGGCGTTAGTCAGAGTAATTTCCCAGGCCGTGATAACACAGGATGCTTTCTTGAACACTTCTGTGTCCTTTGTCCAGTTCTTTTCACTGATTAGCACACCTTCAGCCAGAGAGCAGGAGCTAATCAGTGTAGTGTTTGCTGGTGTGAAAGCCTGCGTGCTCTCGGCCCTCTGTGCCACATGGTTTCCCATCTCTGATCCAGGCGTAACACATGGAGAAGACGATAAAACTCTCCGGGCTCTGTTCTCTCAAGGAGGGTGTCATGTACTTACATCCTCCATTTCAGAAAGGCCGGATGCTCTCTCAACAACATTATCCCCCTTTGTTAGTTCAGGATAACTGGCTAATGCTAATAAGATAGCTGCACAGCAACAAGAATGATGTAACACTCCTTGCACTCTGATGGTAGCAAACCTCACAGCTGCGCTTTGTGTTTGAGCAGGTGTAACAAGAGGCACTTGAGCTGCCTAATGTCCCGCCATAATTACCATGATACATTAAACATAACCAGCTATGCTAATAGGTTCATGAATTACGCTAATTAATGCATTCATTAGCCGCTACTTCTGTGTCAACATACGTTCTCTCGTAACGTGGTGCTATTAATATGAATTCCATATCTTAGAGCATTAAGAAATTATAGTGGTTTCAAGGAAAAGAGGATCGTTAATGTGCGGATTTATGCAGTTAAGTGCAAACTTGGTGGTGTAAATATTCAGTTTCTATCATAATTGTTCTTCAGTTATGGCGTTCACAAGAAAGACTCTACACACAGACACAGACCATATACCGACATAATGTCACGTGAATATTGTGTACCGTGATGATGGGACATAAAAAAAGTTCCCTTTGATCATGGTTGTGCATGATGGAAAAAGTAATAATATCACTGTTATGTGGCTCTAAGCTCCTCACCTCTCACACCGTACAGCCTGGTGAGTTTCTTGTCAGGATTCAAGAGGAACTCGCAAGGTTCACTTTGTATTCATAAACATTCAGCATTGATTCTCGGGGTGTTAGCATAATCTTCTCTCTACCTCGCTCTATCATCTAGCATTCAGCTAACCTTTAAAGGCCCAATCAATATTCCAAAGAGAAACAAATGGGTAAGCACACAAAAAGAAGATGGAACATTTGGAGGTGGGCACATTATTCCACTCTCAAACTGATTGACTGAGGTTTCAAGGACCAATCAATCAATCGATAACTCAATCAATCAATTAACCAGTCAAGCAAGCAACAGTGTACACTGTAATGCAATGCAAAATGCTTTACAGACAATTAAAAAAGACCAATAATAAAATTAATCAAATCAGAAATTTGATTACAAAGTATAGGCTTTAAAATATCTATTTCATATCTGCAAATGTGTTTATATTGTTTTCTCTGTACAGTTTGTAAACACTGGAACAGTAATATTTGGGTTTGACCTCTGACAGGTTAAGGATGTTCCATAAAGGCTTATTTTTCATTCCTATTTTAAAGTCTTGGAGTGTATCATGTGATTTATACCCAAAATGTTGATGCCAAAAACAGTGAATAGCATGACAGGGACTTAAAGTAGAAGTCCTGTTTTCCAAAAATAGATCCCAGTGCTATGCTCCTACACCATCAGCCCATATAGTAGGACCAGAGATATTCTAAAACGGAAGATATTCCACGACAAGACTGGTTATGCAAACAGTCAGAATCACGTAACTTCAGTAGTAGTAGAAATCTTTTGAAAGTGTCAAAATTTCAGAACCATTGATTGCATGTCATCTTATAATTATGATTTCATTATTGGATTTTTTATTGGATTTTATCATTTTTACATGAGGTCGTGTAACATTAACAATGACAGTATTGGTCCAGTTATGCATAAATATTTGAAATCAACTGTGCTGATCATTTTATAGTATGTAGCCCTATTTAGCACCATGTGTTCTACTGCTTAGCAAATGCCCAACACTGCCCCCTGATGTAAAAAAAACAAAAAAAACAAAAACGAACTGCACTCTTTTCATCTCACTGACAATCAATGGCTGTGTGGGTTGGCTTTCTCTCACTGTAGGCTTTGCTAGGACTGTATAGGAGACTTACTCCATAGTGTCGTACTCAGACAGGAGCAACTTATTCAATTACTTCCTCTCCCGCTGGCACATCATGTGACATTATCGCTCTACATATCCCAAGGCAGAAGATGGCTTGATGCGTGCACTGTGGATGTCACAATGCTGCCACTTCCCAAGCCACAGAGGCCAACAGGCAAGGACACATTACAAACACACATGGAGGGCCAGCGGCTGCAACCGCTTCCTCCATGATGAACTTCTCAGACTTGGACCGGATGATTCGACGTGACGTGACAGGTGGATAACAGTGCAGGGGACAGCTGGCTGCTGTGCTCGGAGGGCCTGCTGGGATCTGAAGAGTCTCCAGTTCAGAGCTGATTGAACCTGGCTCACCACTGCCGAAGCTTTGTGTACTGTGCCAGTGCCCACAATGCAATGTCCAGTGAATATGAATGGTAAAAACGCTCTGCCAAGCCAGAAATGCTGCTGCTGTGGGGAGCTGAACATTTGGCCTGTATGATTTCTGTGCTCCAAGTTAGCCAATTAGTGATCAGCGTGAGTCCATGGGCAGTGATACCTTTAATTTATTCAGGATTGTTTGAAAACAAGGGTATGACATATCTTCTATGAGCGACTACCAAGCCATTCATGGATAGGCCTACTTTCTCATTTTGCCTTTAACCTGCACCAAGCAATTTTTGACCACTAGATGGTGCCAAAAGCACAAACTCCATTTGAAGATAAACAAACCCACTCCTCATCTTCTTCTGCAGTTGGGCATAGGTTGTAGAAACCAAAAGTAAAGGAAAAAAAGTGTTTTGATGGGAATGAGGAAGGCATTTTATTCTGGCAAGACTCTCTTTGAGCTTTGATGTCAAAATGCGGTGAAACCGTCAACTCTCAGCTACATGATCAGATTTGAATGAGCTTTTTCTGTCGCTGCATTGGTGACATAGGCTGGGATCACATAGCACGCGTCTTGCAGACTGCACCATACTGCCTTTATTTGTGAGGCAGCTTGCAGCGCGGTGATGGAGGCATTATTTTTTTTGCCGTTGCTAGGTAACCGTACTCTGATATAGGAGTGATGTGGGGCGCTTTTTCCTTGGAGTGCATCAAAGTAGGATCCTATTCAACTCTGTGTGCTTCAGGCACTTCCTCAAAAAAGGTTTGGTTCCAGTATTGGATAAACAGGAGGCGCCTTGTGCACAAAACCAGCATGCAAAACGCTCAGACTCATAGACAATAATTAGAAAAAGGTGCTCCTAGCTGATAAAACCACGTCCTATGTGATCCCAGCCTTAAAGAAAGCCTCGAGACTTTCTTTCGAGCGAGTGATTTTAGTGCTTTTAAAACTGGATTTTTTTTATGTTGCACTTACGCTGTTGATTTGAAATTTAGACATGTAGCTCTTATGTTTGTAATTTGCAGTCGTTTGTAGTTGTAGCCTATCTGCAGAATGTGCCATTTCAGAGAAGTTTGAATGAAGTTGATAGCTGGAGGCAGTCTGGAGACACTCATGAGCATTGGTGGATAACGTTATTTGGATTTTGTCAGGTTTAATTCAATCTGTCGTGCAAACCCAAATTACAACTAAACAAAACACTCTTCAACAAAACAACCACTATAGCACCTAAATACACAGTCTGGTAATTCTGCTTGGCCATAATTTGGTTTTGGTGTCAGTCCTTTGAAGAACAAGGGTATTTTTCCTTGATCTGCCATTTTGGACCAAAATTAAGCACTCACACAGAGAGAAAGCCACTGTATTAGAGACAGAGATTCTGATTTCTCCACTGACAGTAGATGCAGATGCAGTGCAGGCACGAGCACATTGTGATTTGAGTAAGGGGTACAACTCTTTTTCTCCACTGGAAAACTCCCTCTCTTTCTCTTATAATCCTACTATTGAAATTGACATTCTTTGAATGTTGTTAAGAGGTATGCTGGAAAATGTAGGAAATTGCTAAGTTAAGTAGAAGTAGATAACGCAGGTTGAGGCCAAATATTTACTTACAACACTTCATCACACTCGTGAAATGTATTTAATATTGTAGAATGGTGATATGTTTAGATGTATGTTTCCTTTAATCACACACACTGGAGGTAGCAGCTCCAGGTTTATTGTTCATGGTGGCCTGGTTTCTCAAAATCTTGAGATAATTGCTCATGTCCGTCGTTATTGATTTCACTGTCCATGACATACTCATTTTTAATTTGAGAGACATCCCCTGTTAGCCTTCATTTGGTTCGTAACTTGATTTTTTCCCTGTTGGACATTTTCCAAATGCTCCACGCGGAAGCCGTTATGTGATACAACCTGACTGTAACGAGCTTGATTACTGGGATGGATTAACTGGGGATAATTGTGGTGAGATTGCAATCAAAGTTTCAATTAGAGTGCAGCTAGATAGGTTTCTCCTGCTGTGTTGGGTGTGTTCATTTGAGATCTGTTTATTTGGAAGTAGGATATTAGCCCGCCCCCCCCCTCTCTCTCTCCTCACACTCACTCCTTCACTCATGCACACACAGAGATGGCATATCCTAACAACAAGGTGAGTCTCTTGTTGGATGATTGTATGCCGTATCACTCCAAGTATGCCTAGACCTTTAACTCTGGACAAATTATGGACAAAAATATAACATCTTATATATTAGCACATACTGTGTATCATATTCTAGCATACTATCTGTACTATATCTTGAAGTAACAAATGACTGCAATGCTAAAATAATGACTCTTACTTTATATTAAAATTTCAAAGCTTTCCAGTCCTGCTTTCAGCATAATGTTGCAATATTCAGTTGAATCTGATCACCTTGCCACAGGGCAAAAATGAAACCTGACGTTTTTTATATACCCTCTCAACTCATACATTTTTAATAGTCTACATTTTGAAACCCGGGACATGTAGCCTACTTCTAATTCTTAAAAATCAACCTTGATAATTGCACAAGGGAATGGCCAGTGAAAATGTAGGGCACGTCTCATAGTAGGAGAAATGTGTAATACACAAAATAAACGGCAGGGGCAACAGTGGAGTTAATGATGTCAAATACTTACACGAAGAAGAATGTTTGCCACACAGAACTGGAGTTGATAGAATGGCACTCGATGAATGACGTCAAATTGTCATTTGTATCAATAGGAATTTAATGTGTTATTGAGCTATGCCGTTCTTTGGTGTTAGGCCCAATTTATAAAACAGATATGCTGCTTGAAGCAGTACTAGGCCCAGATTTCAAAACAGCTAAGTGTGTTAATGTAATAAGAGTTTGCCAGCTCTAAATTCACTGTAAAGCACTACAACTGTAGTTTAATCCTTATGTTTGCTGCTGGAATAGCAAATGCTTATTAGCTACCATAACACTTGTCACTGGAAATGCATATGTCGGCTTTGTTCAATATAATAGCTCTCATGTAGCTAACCCACTTTCTGCACATGCTGGATTCTCCATACTGTATTATGCAGGGTAGGCCCATGAGACTAGGTAAACCAAATCTGGTTCGGAGTGTTAGTCTAGTTGTCACAGTTTATCTCTATACTATATTTCCCCTCATTCGTTTATCTCTGGCAATAAACATAACGAAATATTAAAAAACACAACAAAAGATGATATATAACGAAGAAGATATGACAATCTTTTCTATCCAATACGATTCTATGTCGTGGCAGCTGTATTGTTTTGATTAGGAAGATCATTTGGGCAGGTACAGCAAAGGTTTACATTACTTCTTTCTTTCAAAGGTTGGCAAGCATTTCTTTATGACAGACATTTCCGATAACGACGTTTCTGTTGTCCCTGTCAACCCCTATCCAAATTACTCAAAACGAAACATTGTCTTGCTAGCCATCCAATGCAGCGAACAGCTGAATGCTAACGTTAGCCGGTAGCTAGTTAGCCCTTAGCCGATCAGTCGTTGCTTAACGTGCTAATGGTGGTTCATTATTTGCATGCGTTTGGTTATGCGGGTCGAACTGTTGTCAGTATCGGTCATTAAGATCTAGGTATAGTTATTAAAGTTAGTTATGGTAACGAACGCATTTAATCAGTGTCAGCTGTTTAATGTGAACGCATCTAACCAAGCTAGCTATTAACGCTGCTGTTAGTTAAGCTAGAGAGCTGATCCCAGCTAATTTAGATGAATTTCATTAAATATCTCAATAAATATTTCCTAAGAACTAACGTTAGTGCTTTGAACACCTCCACTTCAGTAGTGAGCCCGTTTCCTGATCTCTCACTGGTCTCTGTGGCCGCTGTTTTGAAGATAAGGATCACCTCACTAACTCAAAATATCGCCATTAGCCAGCATTTCCAAAATTGTACTGACTGGGTGTTGATACGAATCGTTTAAAATTGTCGAAACTATGTCGGATGCTATGTACGGTGACATTTGAGGCTATTAACTACTTTGGGTTTGTAAACTAAATGGATAATTGTTAACGAATTTTGTTCTTGGCCTAGTCTTAATTGTTAAATCTAGCACACTAATTCTGGGAGTCAGTAACGTTAGCTCAGTGATGAGAGCTGCAGTAAAGATATGCAGCCACAGCCTTCGACTTCTAGCTCTATTATTAGCTGTTGTACGAGTTCTGAGGTACTCGTGGAAGAGAAAACAATCAACATCATCTTCTGGCTCAAGCTTTGACCCTGTACCAAGTGTTGTGCAATTAAAATCGCTGTGTAATGCATCACCGAAGGCTGTAATATGGGCTTTCATCCACCAGGGGGCACTGCAGCACAGTCAGTTTTTTTTTTTTTTTTTTTTTTGGTGGGGGCTGAAATTGCTGCGAGAAGCAGAGCAATTAAAGCTCTTGGAATCAAGTGTTTCCCCATGCCTGTTCTTGATATATTATGCACCCATTTTAACATCTCCACCAAGACTTCCATTTTCTGAAACTAGTGATTTTTGATGAGAGTTGCTCAAATAAGCTTAGGTGACACATAATAGGGGCTCCTCCCTGCTTGGTATCACAAGTACTGAAGACATGGATAGGGGTTATTATCAGTGTTTTCATTTGTGAGAAACTGATCTCAGGCATCACAGAAATATTTGAAAGGAATGCCCTTCCTACTCCAACGGTCTGCTACAGAGGGATTTTCCCCTCAGCCTTTCTTTAAGAAATAACTGTTTGTGGTGGATTGGCTAATTCCTCTCAGACTTTTCCCAGAGCAGTTAGTGGCAGCCAGAGGGAAACCACATCCAGGATACGGAGGCTCACTTCCCATGTAGTCATTTAGAAGGGGTCATAGGTTAAAACACAATGATATTGTTCCTATTTTCAGAGCTCACCCCAGGCCGTTTGCCCATTAGCCCTATGAGTCAGTACACCATTAGACCTTGTCAAGCCCGCCTTGTTGAATGTTGTTTAATTAGGCATCCTGTCAATTTAATCTGAAATTTCCTTACATAAACAAGGCAGGTCTAGCTTTCTGTGGGGCTGTTTGAAGAGTGAGCTCATATTAATGCCATGACACAGACAAGCAAGAATTTCACGCCAGTCCTCTTAACTTCGAGATTTGGACCAGACGGTCTGACTCAGTCTGACCTGAACAGAAAAAACTTATTCCATAGCTCTGACTGTTACTTGTTTGGTACAGGTCAGTGAGACCTGAAGTTCAGCTGTGCTTTTCATGTCTGGAGAACAGAATATTTTGTTTCCACTAAGCCTTTTGCATACGGGCTCCTTCTTATCTGCAGTTACGAGGCAGTTGCACACAATGCCACGGTCCTGCTTCCTCCAGTTGAAATCAGGCTTTGTACACTTTTCAGATTAGCCTCTAAGGAGCGAGAGCAGCTTTTTTTTTCTTCCCTGTCCACTAGCTCAAGACGTTTTGATTGCACTAAGACATTTTTCTATTAGAGGAAATGGTGATTGGCCAAGAAGAGGGTTTGAGCCAAGGCTGGGGGCCGCTTGAAGGAAAGGCAGAAAAGGCAATGCTGCTGTGTGAGAACTGACAAGGAGAAGTCTGCTCTCCATTTCCTGACTGAGCAGCATCCAAGTGACAGTGCTGCCATTTCTCAGTCAAACTATTGACTCCAAATGCTCAGCCCATCTTCATCTGGGATCAGTGTGTGTCCCCATTTTGTGGCCCAGATAGCAGAGGTCTCTGACCTCATCAGTGGCCTTTTCAAGTCATATGGAGGCTGGGCCAAATGCGTATAACCAAGCCATTCATGTATAGTGTACAAGTGTAGCCCTCTTTGTATCTGTCGAGATGTTTCATATTCTCACTGTTCCTTTGGTTTCCTCCAGCCGTTTCCTTCAGGCTCAGCAGTCATGGATGAGCAGACAGGCTCTCCTGGAGCCAACACAGACAACAGCAGCCAGAGGAATGGAGAAGAGGTGAGAGGTGAACTTCACAAAAGTACAAACGCTGAATTTCTCATTTTTTCCAATATAGGCTCCAAGAATGTGATGTCAATGTATTGTGGGGGTTATTGCTATCAAAGTTAGAATGTCTTGTATTGTCTGTTTTTTGTTATTAGACACATTGTGATGGGAAAAGTTTGTGCCAGTTACAAGTTGCAGTCGCCAAAAATAACTGTGTGATTGTTGTTAGCATTTCTCAACTATCCATTAGTTAACAATGCTATCAGTATTTTATCTGGGACCTTTTTTCCCTTCTAAAATTGCATTTGACTGACAAAGAGCAGTAGCTGTAGCTCAGGTTAAATGGTTTGTTGCAGTAGTTTTCAGTCCCAAATGGGTTTCTACCTAGAACTAACGCGTGGCTGCTTGAATCTTCGAAACGCTGTTTGCTTCCCTCAGAAGCCGCGGCGTGGCAGCTGGACCAAGGGGAGGAAGAGGAAGAAGCCGGTGAAGGACAGCAACGCACCCAAGGCGCCCCTCACGGGCTACGTTCGCTTCATGAACGACAGGCGAGAGCAACTGCGGGCCGAGCGTCCGGACGTCCCCTTCCCAGAGATCACCAGGATGCTGGGCAACGAGTGGAGCAAGCTGCCCGCCGAGGAGAAGCAGGTCAGAGGAAGGAGGAACTCTGATTTCGATTTCAATCTGTTAAACTTCATCATTAGATTGGGGACTGTCAGGTACTTATATGTAGGCTACTCAAGTTATTTACTTGGCTTCCAGTCCTAAAGCATTTACAGATGTTTTAAAATCATTACACTTTGTTTTTGCAATCCCTGAAAGTTTACATTCTGACTGAACCTTTTCCATGCTTTTAAAATATACCTGATCATCAACCTTTAGCAATTAGTAATCAGGAAAGTTCTATATTCATATAGAACTTATATTTCAGTTTCTAAATCCAAGTAACTAATTGCAAAGTGCAGTGTGAAAAACAAAATGAACAAACAGTGCACAGCTCATATTGTTTTAAATCTGTGTAACAGTCTTTTTACTACTGTAGATTTGTTTTTTGCATTTGTGTTTATTGGCAATTACCAGTTTTTTTTGATGTTTGAAATTAAGATTTTGCACTTGTAAATTATTTGTAGGTTCCTCTATAAGTTCCTTTATAAGTCACTGTGTTGTTTTCTGCAAAATGCCTAAAATGTATAGTAAATATTCATGCAGATTTGTACAGAAATGGCAAAGTCAATCAGTTTTCCAAAATTACACTCAAACCTCAAGAGGCCCTGTTGCCAGAAATGCAGCAGTAGAAAATGAACGGACCACAGACATGATGGCTTGTGCCAGAAACTCTAATGGTTTTCAATTAACAAGATGGCAGATTTTTAATTTTTTGTAATTTTGGTTGTCAGTAATTGCCTCCCCTGGCCCCAGGGAGCAGATTGATTCATCTGCAACATGCCAACAGCGGGACCCAGGCTATCCCCAAACAAATTATACATTCTCTAAAACCAACAGAGACATCCAGCTAATTTTTAATGGGCACAAGCCCTCTGCTGGAGAAAGCTTGGAGTGTTTATGGGAACTTGCAGACCCTAAAATGCTGTTTTCCATGACATAGCCATATACTGATCATTAAATATTGATGTGAGGATGGCAGAAAATGAGTTCAGTGCTGCTCCGTAATGGATGACGTCGCTTTTACATAATAAAAACTAATAATGAGAATCGTGAGATCATGCTTAGGCGTAGACTTTTTCAGCAAAAATTGGTCATGGGAACATCTTTGGTGAAGATCAGAATCAACCACCACACTAAAAAAATAACTTTACTGTGACTTTATTAAGAACGAACAACATGTTTCGCCTGCTGCTTGTTCAGGTTCACACAGCAACCTGAAGCGAGCGTAAATGAATGAATGAATGAATTTATTTATTTATTTTACGAGGTTGAAAGGTGTGTTAGAGGAGCGAAAATTTTGCCCTCTTCTTAATCACGTTGTTGTCTTACAGAGTCTGAAGCCAGGCCAGAACAGCCACTATCCTGGGACAAGTGTTTTGTTTACAGACGTATTTAGTAGCTTTTCTTCTGATTCCTAAATTAATTACATTACAAGATGTTTTTTCACTTACAAGCCTTGAGTGAATGTATGTTATTAGTGTAGTAATTTACAGATTTTTGTCTACTGAAAAGGCAAGGTTCTAAACTAATCCTGATTAGGAATAATCATTCCCATGATCCCGCCCCGTCATCCCCTTTTCACCACAGCTCATTTCCCTCCTCGCTCTCCTCCTCCTCCTCGCTCCCCTCACCTTTGTGTCTTGTCTCTGCAGCGCTACTTGGACGAGGCGGAGCGAGATAAGGAGCGCTACATGCGGGAGCTGGAGAAGTACCAGAAGACCGAGGCCTACAAACATTTCACCAGGAAGGTCCAGGAGAAGCAGAAGGGCAAGAGGCACAGAGGAGGTGAGATGTTGTTCGAGAAGCAACAGAGCGGGAAGCTAAATGCTCTGAAATTTTGCCATTGCTTGGAAGTTTTTCTTCTCTTTGAGCCACTTTGGCGGGTAGACAGTCATCATTTTGAGGTGTTATTGTAAAAATGTAGCTGACGTGTAAAATATTGAAAGATTTTCATGCCAGGTAGGATAAACACAGGTGTTACTAATGACATTAATAAAGTTTCCATTCCATTTAAGTGTAGCAGAGTCTTTCCAGTGAGCCAACATGAACAATAGCAGGACCCTGGCTCTGTTAGACCTAAATGAACCGAACCTTCTTGTCATTAGTAACACCTGTGCTTACCCTACTATTTAATGTCAAAATGGCTTCTGTGAAAAAGGTCAGAAGGTGAGGTGTCCTGAGTGACCCCATGCATGCCTCATGTGAACCGACCTGTTCCACAGACGGATCATAACAATTAGTTAATTTTAACTCGATGACGTAGCACTGGGACACTCGGTCGCGTTCTGTCATGTGATTGTATTGTCCTTGTAAAAATAAATCATACATAAGTGGACTGATGTTTGGAAGGGCACCGGTTGAAATCCCTGGACTGGCTGGGACAGTTTGGTTTGGGGTAAACGAACGAGCTCTCCTGTCCTTCAGCACTTACCTTCAAGTTGACCGCGTGCAGGGAACTAAACCCCAAAATGAGCCGGGGGAGCTGAGCAAAAGAAGAAGACCGTGGTTAGACTGGGCAGCTGTTAGAAGTTAGTTTGTGTGGCTGCGTGAGTGTGTGACAGGATGTTGTGGAAAAAGAATGAGTGTGCAAAACGAAACCACTTTGGATAAATTAAGGTGCTGTATAGCTCAGTGGATAGAGCATGGCACTTACACTTCCAAGCTTAAGGATTCAGTTCGTACTTGGGCCTCTCTTTTTCTAGAACGATTTACACTATGTCAGGCACTTTTAAAAAAGTATCCACTAAATGAGGTATGTTTTGTCATTTGGTATGTGAAAGCTTGAAATCCAGATGACTCCAGATTGGCTGTTGGAAGTCAATGGAAAGCTGGTTACTACAGTTGGTAGTAGGAACATTTTTGAGTCACACTAAAGTTTGAAAGTTCGAGTTCAAGGCCAAAAACCCACCTCTTGGCTCAGGAAACACACATGGTCCGAATTTTCTGTTCCTGTTCTGTTGCTGTGGATAAATCTCACTTGAAATCAGTTCAGAAACATCAATAAGCTAAATCGCTGCATTGGCAAAAACTTAAAGCTGCGCTCCAACAGGTCATTGATAAGATTTATCGAACAGCTTTGCAGAACTGAATTCTGTGCCTTCTTTCAGTTTATCCACAATATCTTCTTTACTGGTGTGTAGAGAAGGAATTTTTTTGAAATTCCTCCTATCAGTTCAAGATGTCGTGATGGCGTGTTGCACAGGGGAAAACATGAATCACCTCCTGTAATCTTTCTTTGTTCTTTCCTTCCTCTACAGATGGTGGGCACCAGGTAGCCAACGAGGCTCTGCATGAGGTGAGTTAACTCTGCCCTATCAGGTTCAGGGTTACTTTCCTCACATCATGAAGTACTTCATTCAGACATGAGCTACACCTGTACCTGTCGAAGGCAGATAGGTGTGAGAACTGGAAAAGTACGAGTCCTTATCATCATGACTTCAATCAATCAAAGTCAATGGAAATAGCAGAAATGTTAGGAAAAGTTAGGAAACTGTGGAGGACCTGCTAGACAACTAGGTTTTTATCATTTTGTGTTTGTTTTTATTTTTGAGTATAGTTATAGTTGGTGTCTAATGTGGTTTTGTTAGTTTTACTTTTTCTGTAGGCCTTGTTACAGCTCTAATTTAGTCATTTTGGTAGGGTGGTAAGGAATAGTAATAGTTCGAAACAGCTATTTTATACATGTTTGCAACAAATATTGTATAATACAATGAATACATCATGAATTCATTGGAAATTCAATTTACTACATTTTTTTAAATTAAACATTTCACCTACATTTGTATATTATTTTAGTTTTAGACAAGCCAGTTTTTGTTCAGGTTTAGTGTTTTCACAGTTTACATTTTAGTTTTGTTCCAGTTTATGACATTGTGTTCAAACACCTAGGTTTTGTCGTAGTTTTAGTTTATCATAGTAACTTTGGCAGACACCAATGCACTATTTATACATTCAACATTCAGTAGTTATGTGCAGTGAGGCAGTAAGACACACAGTATGTTCGCAGCTGTTGTGAAGGTGTGGTGAGTGTCCAACTGTCAGTTGTCACATTCATTTTTTTCCCATTGCATTAATGGGTAAAACTTATGTTCATATAAAATATGGTGACCATTGACCTTTCAAAGACAAAAAGTTATTGCTGTTGTTTGCCTTGTAGGGCAGATTATGTCTCTTATCCAAAGTAGTACAAATAGATTGACATGGTTTTAGCAGGAATATGGCAAGAGATACTGTAGACGTAATTGTAATTGCATAAATAAATAAAAAATAAAGCTGTCCTCAGAATATTTGTGAAAATGTTTTATCACCAAGACAAGTAAGGCTTGTTTTTGAGTTAAAATATTTTCCTTTCACATTAAAAACTGTGCCATTAAAACTGTGCAAAAAATGGCAGATTGTCATAATTTTGCAAAATGGTGAGAGCATGTAACCTTGTTCAGAGTTTGTTTTTGCAATTTTTTTTTAACCAGCCAAGAACCCAAATCTGTTGTTTTTGCCCTCCTCTCGCTCTACAATTAAGCGCTCATTGTTGCAGCACTAAAGCTGGATTAATCCGCTTTGGCGCTGTGTTTGTGTTGGTGATCCAGGCCCTTGGCTTCAGCTAAGGGTGTAATTCATTTTTATTAAGTTGAGCGCGGTAATTAAGGGGTTTCTGGTGTAATTCTTTGAGCGTACTCTTAACAGAGGAGGGTCACAGCCAAGGTGACTTTATTGGAATTAGTATTCCTGCAGGAGCAGCAGTGTTTCCCCTTCAGATTCCACAGGGTGCAGGGTTCAGCACAGGTTATGTGTAGATGTAGACCAGGATCACACAGTCTTGCACAGCAGGGAATATTTCATCGTTTTCTATCACAAAACTGCTCTGACAGTATCATCAACTGTATCACTGGCTTTTGTTGTGAAACACTTTCATCACAAACTACCCCAGCGCCTTTGATATTCTACCAGCAGTGTTGATCCGATTCTTTCTGCCTCCTCATTTCTTACACTTATAGCTCTGCTGCAGTCCCCTTGTGGCCAGGTATAAAATCAATTCTCCTCAGTCCCACCCACGGCCTAACTAGATAAATCATTACTTCTCGCAGTCAGACTGAGGCCCAACAGTTTTCATACTTCCCCTTATCTCCCTCCTCTTTCTCTCCGTCTGTCTCTGCCCGTCATCAGAAGGACACGGAGGGAAAGGACAGATCTGTGTTTGACATCCCCATCTTCACTGAGGAGTTTCTCAACCACAGCAAAGGTAAGGAGCTTGAACTTGTCCCACTGTCTTATTCGGAAAGTAATAGAGCTTTGTCTGTAGTGACTTTGAACCTCCATTTATTTAAGTGTTTCTGAACATATCCTTCTGAGTGAACTTTGCTTTATAGTGCTCCAACCTCCCGAAATAGTTCCCCCTGTCCACCAAATTTGGTGATGCCTCAAACGCAGGATGAGTGCACCTCTCTAAGCAAGTTAAAAATTAATGAACGGCATCAACCGCTATCTCTCATCGCATCATCTCTCTAAACTTTTCTGATCAACCGATTCTTTTTGTACGTGTTTGTGCGTTCCCCGGCAGCGCGCGAGGCAGAGATGCGGCAGCTGCGCAAGACCAACATGGAGTACGAGGAGCGCAACGCGGCGCTGCAGAAGCACGTGGAGAGCATGCGCGGGGCGGTGGAGCGTCTGGAAGGCGACGTGATGCAGGAGAGGGGACGCAACGGGCTCCTCCACCAGCACCTGGAGACCCTGCGCCAGGCGCTCACCTCCAGCTTCTCCTCCGTGCCGCTGCCAGGTGAGACCAGCATGCCGCGGACAGGCAGAGAAACATCCAGCTGCAGGGGTGAAGAACCACCACGGTTTTAGACAGAGCTGAAAAGAAAATTATTTAAAGCAGACCCAGATCCTTACCCTAACCTTAATCTGAGTAAACCCATTCCTAAATTCAGCAATGTCTAGCACTGGTCTAAAATTGCAGTTGGACGAGGTATTGGTCTAAAGCTCACATTTTTCATAACTGATCTCAGTTCTAATTACACTGCAAAAATGCCCATCATATTAGCCATTCAGTCTTAAAAGCTGGTTTTCCTTAAAAAAGCAAAAAGCAGTGAACTGGATGAGTTAAATGTCCTTGTTTTACATATGATTTCACCTCAGAGAACTTTATTGGGTGATAGTATAGTGGAGTGTTCCAGCACGATCCAGATAATCTCGTGAAAATTCTTCAGCCAAGTTGATTTTCGCTGGAAACAAGTGAAAATATACTTCGCTTGTTTTTACGAAGAATAACATTTCAGGCTTGATAAACAAGCCCAGATTACTTATTAAGATGGCCAAGCTTTAGATGTTTTCTGATAAGAAGTACCCATCTCATCCATCACAGCGGTGTGGCCTCGGGCCATTTGTTGCAGAGATCTGCGAACAAAAAGAGAAGTAATAATCAGTTTTCATTCAGATGTTAAAAGATCCAACATCCTGCTGTGTCTGGGAAAACAACATCAAAATGCTTGGCTTTGATTTCTGACAGGGGGTCTGCATGGCTCTGGGTCTCAGGCTATAAATTTGGGTAACCTGCTGATCCTCACCCATACATATTTTATCCGGGTATTGATCTGAAGTCCTGTACCAGTATAATTACCTGTCCATCCTGACCTGATACACAAACAAACACTGAACCATTTTTTTAAATTTATATATTTCTGAGGACACACTTTAATTTACCTTGTGTTAATAAGCAGCAGGTGTGCTCATACCCACACACACACAACACTTCTTTTGTGCTTTTGTGCTTTGAACTCCAGCATCTCTCTGACCTGGTCCACAGACTACATGAATCAAACTGGGAACCATTATTCATTTCCCCAACTCATTAATCCAGCTTTGGGGAACATGATGCACTTTCAATCCAGGCACACACAGACACATCACACCTCTGCTTCACATGAATATGACTCTGCAAGATGATCGCAGGAACCACCTAGACCTTGCCTGAGGGAAACTATTGGGCAGTGTCTGTCAGGGATGTAATGTTAAATTAATAAGAGCTAACATCAGAGCTTTTCTGCTGGTAAACAGAGATACCTCTGTGAGTTCACAGAGTACATAATCTCTGGCTCTCGCTGTAATTGTGTCATCTCTATCAATTAATTATCCTACTTCAAAGTAATTTGGGAGGGAAATTGAGGGCTTCGTATGCCAGGAGCTGCACCTGCTCGGGATTATTTATTTATTTTTGTAGATTTTACTTTTCAAAACCATCACAGCTATCAGAGGAGTGGAGAGGAAACTCACATCCTTCTCACACTGAGTAACTTTGTCAACTCTCAAAGAAAAGAACAGGATTATCTTAGAATGAAAACAGTGACTGGAATTTGTGGTTGCACTTCCTGGTCAAGTCGTGGAATATCAGATTGCGTTTTCAGCCTGTTTATTGCACATATGGTAGCTGAACATTTATCTGTTTTGACCGTTTCACAGCCAAACAAAACATCAATAAGTGAGGGAAATGTCGAATGCTCACATGCTACTTGTTGTCCTGCAGGCAGTGGGGAGACGCCCTCCCTTGAATCCATCGACTCTTACATGAAGAAGCTCCACAGCATCATCGTCAGTAATCCCCAGGAGCACGAGAACCTCATCAACACTGTGAGAGAGGTGGTCAACCGTTTGGACAGGTATCAGCTTCCCTATGTGGAAAGGAGAAATAACTGTCTGACCATGCTGCACCTGGCTTTGTTAACAGAACTGTTGTTGATGTTATTGATGAGAATTGATCAGAAAACAGCAAAAACCTTCATCCTAACAAGTCATTTAGTCTCACATTCAGTGTTAAAATCTTGTTTTTCTTCAAACAAGTGAAAAAATTAGCCAGTAGGATGAGAGAATTCCAGAATTTTCTTGAATCAGGTGTCCTTTATTCAATTTTATTTATTTATTTATTTACTTACTTACTTACTTATTTACTTACTTACTTGCTTACTTACCTGCTTGCCTGCCTGCCTGCTTTGCCTTGTTTCAGTGTATTAATACAGAAAAATTCCCAAAACAAGTGAAACTGCATCAGAAACATGGCAGATTTATTCCACTTGTTTTACAGTTTAGACCATTAACATTTCTTGATTTAATTTATTCATTTATTTTTCCAGCTCAATGACTGACTTTATTGTATTTACTCTGTCTTCCCTAGATAATTTGACCAGCTCCCCCTGATGTGATGAACTGAGATTCACTGTGATCTCAAGCAAACGACGTCTCCAAGTTGGCGCCTCTTTCCATGTTGGTGAATCTTCTGGTCACACTCTCATCACATTTGATTTTAAAACATCTCTTATTACTCTGGTAAGGTGATGTAGTGTCTCAGATTTATTTATTGTTTTATACATTTCTTTTTTTATCTGATAACACTTTGTTAATATAGCTGTAGTTTGTTTTATAAAATACCCAGATGTCAGGACATGATACCTTGGCAGATTTTCTGTCATTCATGGCTTCTGCTCACCGTTCATTCATTCATATCGAATGCTTTCACACTATTTAGACCTTTCCCAAGTATTTTGTGTCTGATATAAGAATAAAAATGTGAGTGGATTTGTATTTCTCCATATTCAAGAAATATGGTTCAGCAAAGTTATTCATGCATTGTTGAGGATAAACTCATGTACCACTTTGTTTTTTGTTGTTGTTTTTTCTATTGAAAAAAAAAGTGTTTGTGTTTTCAATAAACAAATTTCCATCATACCATATCAGCATTCAGTTTGCTGGCATAAATTCATGAAGTGCTGAGAGCTCATTTGCATAGAAATGGAACTGCAAGCAGCTAACATTTGTATGATATCAGAAAATAACTTGTTTGAAGGAGTAAGAGTTTCATGGGCCAAAACAAAGAGTTTGAAAGTTTGTCCTGTCGCTCTAAAATCTGCTTTGTGTGTGTGGCTGAAGTAACAAGAAAACAACAGTTGCTGCTCAATGCTGCTTCACCAAAAATAATCGTCTTGTGTAAAATCAAAGTTAGACACAGTAGCTTTCAATGCTCCAGATTTCTTTATAGCTGTGTCAGCAAGTTCAAAACAGCCCACCAAATGTGGATTAGACTACAGCTCGTGTGAAAAAGAAACATCTATTTTGGTGTGTCAGAAAATACACTGTCACGCAGTGTTTTTGATAAAGCCGTTGCTTTTCTTAATGCCAGCAAAAGGCAGCATTTTCAGCTTGTGATGTTAACAGTGGGTGGAGCAATTTACTTCAAACAGCCCGGTTTTGAAGTCATTTTGCTCTATCAAGTAGAAATACAGTATGCTGCTAATCTGCATTAATGCCATCATTGTTTGGAATTGTGCTCGGTCAGCGTCTAAGCTGCGATCACTGACTTACAGCGGCGACTTGGAGTCAAAAAGATTTGGATCCATTAAATTGATGGAGCAGCTTGCTGTAATTTGTTGGACTGCGGAGAAAAATACATACAAATTACTTTGCCGTTGGTGTCTGACGATGCCTGTGGCCTTGGTGAACAGTGGCTTACTGTATCATGTTGGAGGATTTTCCTACTCGTCATTTTTCCAGCTCTCAGGAAAACAGCTGATGAAGGAAGTGCTTGGCCATGGACGCCGCCGCCATAATCCAATCAAGTAAATCAGATTTGTATTATGAGTTGCTTAAAATGGAATGTGACCGCTCTCATTTTTGATCAAGGCCTTGTCATTTGCAGGGTGTAAACTGTGCTTCCATAGCATTTGTTTTGGGTTTTTACTCAACGATTTTATGACCCCTTCCTGTTTCCATTCACTGATGCCCATTTCCTCCCTGCCAGCTGAGACTTCCTGTCCACAAACACCACGTGTGTCACTGTATTATATTCAACAATTTCCTTAACAGATGTCCCTGCTCCCATAGGAACACAGGTTCTGTACATGTTACTCTCTGGCTACATGGATGTTGATTTACTGCTACATGATTTACACAGAAGCTTTGTTTCACACGTAAAGGGAAGCCATATTTCTCCTTGGGTACACAGCAGAAAGCAGTCAAACCTCAACACATAACATCACAACCCACCTTGCACCTACACTGTTATATTTGTACACCTGGGTGACATTACTCGAACGTGCTCCTACACAGGTCTGGGAAGCGTGGAAGGTGTTTGTAACAATTTACAGGCGTATAAAAGAAAAAACATGATGCAAAACATGATGAAACAGCCTTGGAGCCACAGACCGCTAGCTGTGCATCAAGCCTTCACCAGCACAAACAAACTCTTCCGTCGAGGCGGTGACATCACTGAATACATACAGCTGTTGCCTTGGCAAGGGGAGCCACCCGGAAGACTTGAACCAAAGGCCCTTGCCAATACC
Source organism: Holocentrus rufus (assembly GCA_900302615.1). NCBI lineage: Eukaryota > Metazoa > Chordata > Actinopteri > Holocentriformes > Holocentridae > Holocentrus > Holocentrus rufus. The sequence continues at coordinate 27,458 of OMLF01018120.1, forward strand.
AATTCAGTTTCTATGCTTGGAACTCTCAGTCTGGAGGTTGTCAAAATTTGGCCAAAATATGACAGGAAACCTTGATGTGCCTCAGTGTAAGAGCAGTGATATTTTACTGTCAAATGTGAAAAAAAACAAGTCTGGAACATGGACTCTAAAATGCCAGATGTCTAGAAAGCTGGTCCTAACATTCGTATCTGGTAGACATGCTTAGGACATTCACAGGACATAAGGATTCTAAAATTTCAACTAGACATTTTAGAGTAGAGAGGATTTTAGAGTCCATACTGTCAAGAAAGCCAGTCCTACCACATACGACTGCTAGTACCGGCTTTCTAGGCTGTATGGACTCTAAAATGCCAACTATGAGGAAAGCCGGTCCTAGCAGTCTGTGGTAGACTTGCTCTGGACACATACCACATCTAATGGAGCTCACTGACCAGTGAGTCACTGCCTCATCGGAGTTGTTTACCCTGTAGCTCCTGGCAACATCTTTGACGCGTGGACCCCTCTAACCATGTTCAGTACATGGCGGATGCACTGCAGCTCATTTGTCCAATGAGCTTAAATCTCCAGCCTTTTGGCTTTGATGTGGAGCCCACAGCTGTGAAAAACAGCAAGGAAGGGGAGAAGAGGATAAATGGTGCAGCAAGCTCGGCAGGATACCTTGTTGTGATGTATCCTCTTGAGTTCAAGTCTAGATGTTGACCTGTGTCACCCCAACTCTTTTCTATTCTGCCATCGAGTAAGGCTGAAATAAGAGAAGCTTTAAAGAGAGGACAGAAATGGTGAGACAGAAGAGCAGTGTGGCTGCGCATCGGCCCTCATAATCCCCCCCCCACCTCCTGCCCTCATCGAGCCATTTCATCATCACACCCACACACCCAGTCATTGTCCTCACATATACAAACACTCTTGACCCCCCTTCCACTCCCCGCCCCTGTCCTAATAAGGCCATGTCTGCAGCCTTGGCCAACTTCCTGCCGGTGGAGCGGTGGGTTGACATTAGGATAGGAGAGAGCCAGCTCCAGCAGAGAGCCGCAGACCCTGGACCGGAGGAAGGAGGGAGTGACTCAGAGAGGATGAGTCAGGCGTCATGTGCTGAACTGGCTCTCAACGGACTCACATCCTGAATGGCCAGTTAGCTTAATAACACACACTTTTACGGCCAATATGAGCCACCCTCTATTAAGTAGATTCAGGGATTGGTCAAAACATAGGAAGTCATGGCCTTGGCTAAGCCTAGGTGTGCCTCCTTACACTTAAGGGAAAATCCTTTTTATCATCTGCAGTTAGACACTACAATTATCCTCTTTTTTTGCTCTATTCATGCTGGGATATTTGGGTTTCTTGCTGTGTGTTGAATTTTTGATGTCTTTTTCTTTCTTTAAATCACAGTAAAAGAACTGTAGCCTACCACTGTGATGCAATGTTTATTTTTTCCCCTTTGCTGAAGAACATCCAAGAAAATTAATAGGGAAAAAATCCTTGTATATACAATGAAGCATTCACTTCAATTAAACTGACCCTGACATACTGCAGACCTGTTTCAAAGAATAGTTTGGATCAGATTGAACAAGGACTTCTGCACAGTCCACACTTTTTCTGTTATGGTTACCATTTTTGAATTCAAATCACTGCAATACCCCACTGCAAAGCCCTTGTATTCCCTAAGTTAGAGGTCAGGCATCTTTCCTGGAGCCAGCAGGGATCCAGTGTCTTGCTCAAGGACACTTCAGCAGGGCAGATACTTGCTCTAACTTGAACACAGGCCCTCTGGTTGAAGGACAGTCTGCTACTTGAATGGTAGGAAATGCACTTATATTTACCTTTGAAGGGATCCTACAGGGATATCTGCTCCAATTCTAAATGCGATGATAGTGAGATTTTTTGGCACACAATCAGAGCAAAGAGCTTTAATAAAAGATACAGGCAAGGAACAGTGTGAGATAGGCCTCTGCATATGCACATGTTCTTTTTCGCTGTTTTCTTCAATAAGAGACTCTCCTGTGAAATCTTTGTTTTTGTGTGTGTCAGCTTCCCGTACTTCCTGTACGCAGCAGATCGAGTTGTGTTATATTATTCATGAGAACTCTTCCCGTTGGTTTCTACGGTCAGGCAGAAAGTCCGTCTTCTTTTCAGCCGTGTTGCTGACATGAGTCAGTTCAAAACTTCATTGCGTCTCTGTTCCAGCCAACCCTGACTCATGCCTTCCTCTCCCTCTGTTTCAGATCTTTGAGAATGAACCCCAGCTGTGAGGCATATTAGTGTTTATGATGATGTGCACATTTCTGATAATAACCCAAAATGTGATGAAATTTTTATGTGGCGATGCTTCTTGGTACTTGGCTGTCGCTGTATGTGACCTGCATGCATTAACATCCATTTGTGGGATCAAATAGACTGTGATGACAATAATGTTTTTGATATCAGCCTCCAAATTTGCAAGTGCAGACTTACAACTTCAGCATCACATTTACTCCTGTCTGTATTTCTTTATAATACATTACCTACAACTAACAAACCGATAAGAAGCCTAATAGAAGGTTAATGTAGCAGCCATAGCAACAGCTTCTCTACAAAACTCGAGTCTGTTGAGTATTTTGGCAAAAGCTATGGTGCATTTGGTCGGCATTGCAAACTCTGGAGGGATGTTTTCCGAACCTATGCAATTTATGACAAACTGGCCTTCATTTCAGTCCATAATAGCAATGCATTTGCGAGAAACTGGAAATCATTTCATGATCTTTCCATATCACAGTCAAGACTCTTTTTGCAAGAGGCTGCATGAAAATGTTCAGGAAAAAATGTTTCTATTTTCAGCTCTTTTTGCCTCGCTGTGGCTTTTGCTTATCTTTCCAATCTTAACAATTTAAACAGCGAGCGAAGGAAGTACATGATGCATCAGATAGACTTCTTAAAACCTGAACTGTTTCTAAATGAGTCTTCTCGTCCCATTTATCTTCATCTCTTGCACCCTCCTTGTCCTATCATTCGTCCTGTGGCAATGTGATAATCTGTAAATACAAGTATAGCTTCCAGAAACCTCCTTTGTCCCGCCCTGCTTGCAGATGGGGGATGCAAGTAAATTATAAAAAGCAAAGAAAAGGCATTATAAAAGGCAATAATATTCCCCTCCCAATCTTGTTTATTCAGCCGGAGGAGGAGAGAATCACTCCAAAGATTCGAAAGAGGAGAATACGAGTCATTCTGGTGCTTTTGATCCATCATGTGCTCCATCTCCCCCAGCCCTGGAAAATCCTTGGCCTCGGTGCCCGGGACTGGGACAGAGAGGAGGAAACAATGCTTGGAATGTGTAAAAAACTTGAGTCATTCCCACATGTCAACTCCAGGCTCAGCTCCTCCTCCTCCTCCCAGACCTATGATGCCTTCTAGTACGCCTCGTAATTGGCACCAATTTTAAAGTTGCACATACGACTTGTTGCGTGTTGCAGTGATTTTAGTTGGGAATTATATAAAACTACTTCCTTTAACGGAGGTTGTTTTTTTGTGACTGTTGTTTTACCTCTGAAGTCAACATTTGAAGTGCTACATTGTGTGTCAGATAAAAAAATGTGCACTGGGCGTTTAATTGTTCAAATTCGTTCACCAAAAGGTTTTTATATTAAAGAAACATTTTTCAAGCAAGTTAGTCTTTCTTTCTTTCGTTCTTTCTTTCTTTCTTTCTTTTTCTATCAAAACAGGGTTCGTATGAAATCCTTTCCAGTTTAGTCAGGTTGTTCTAATCATTCAGGACATGGACATGGATAACTACTAAATTACTTAATCTAAATCTAAATACTATTGGGCAGCCGTTGTCCTGTCAACCTCGAGGACAGTTGACATTTATGCAAATAGCCTAAAGCGACGTAAATTACTTATAAACACACAAAATTAGTGACACATAATTCCAAACAGTAACCTTAGATGCATGTATCAACAAAATGCATATGTTTTACAATCAACTGTTAACTCCACTTGAACATCACATCTCACGTGGGTATCAAGCCACTTTGCTGGCTATGTGACTTTTAATCTACGGTTACGACATTTGCGACGGCACCTGAATGCAGCAGGAGAGGAGGGGAATTCCTTTGGTCCAGTTAGTAGCCTTATGAGAGACATTATGTCAGTACACACTCGCTGAACTCAACGCGTCTCAGTAACTGTCATAACATCATGAACACACTCACTGGCGCCTTGCACAGCACATCTGCTCGTTTCCTCCTGGATGCGGGCTGTCATTTCTATTTCCATACGGACGGAGTGTTTGAATAATTAGACTATTTCAGTTCACTTTGGGCTTTGAAGTGTGACTGGATGTTTGTTTATCATCAGTGGATGTTCCGTTTCTCCACAGCCTTTAATAAAAAGAACAGCATCCAGGCTGTAGTACTCTACTCGAATGGTGTATAAAGAAAAAATACAAGCCATATAAGTGATGCATAAAATACCACTAAGCAGACAATAATATATAGCCCTAAGCCTGCAGTGTTTAGTTCAACAGATTCCCTGTTACTCACAGAAGTCCCCATAGACATGTCATACCCTATAATTCCTACTGGACTTGTAATAGTGGAAACGATGTGATCTGATGAGTAGGTTGTAAAGTTATTGACCTGGGTTACTGTTTACCGGTGACTGTCACCTGTGTAGGCGAGTCTCTAAAACGAAACATAACTATAGCAATATCCCTAGGGATTTCTATTGTGTCTAATGGCACGTTCATTGACCTGCTTAGTTTTATCTCCTATGGTGTAACTATGATGACCTTATAATGATCCTTTAAGATACAATTTATAGCTGCTGCGATATTTGCATAGTAGGTCTATCCCTCTAAAATTTATTACAGGATTACTGGTTCTTTCTGATAAGGGACTGCTGTGGAAAATGTCATTTATGCCATGACAAATTATTAACTTACCGGATATATCACACGCCCCCAATTTCATTTTTATCTTATTTATTTATTTATTTTAAGTGTAAAATTAAATAGAGTTTCTCAAGAGGAATTTCACATTGAGACGTCTTGTGAACCTTGTAAATTGCGCGTGCACGCGGCTCTCCCGGCCAGCCCCCTCTCCCCGTGCGCTCGCTCCCGCGGCAGGCAGGCAGTCAGGCAGGCAGGCTGGCGGTGGAAAAAACTGCAGCGGCTGTTGAGAGCCACGCAGAGAGACGCCGTGTGCGAAAACCACTCGCACTGCTAAGAGTTGAAACGCATACACACCCGGATTTTTGCTTATTCCTGCCGAGGAGGCCGTTGTCAAAACAGGATTATGGCTGTCAGGAGTTTGTAGTGTCGACGGGGAAGACTCGGCGCCTGAAAGGTATGGAAAAGTTATCTCAGGCTTTCTTTTTCCTAAATTGAAAGTGTGCCTCCGCAGCCACAAGTCTCGTCAGTTTCATCTGGCTGCCAAGTTCCAGTTTGTACTGCAGGGGAATGCAATGCTTTTGCAACCAGTGAAAAAAAGAAAACACTTGGTGTTTATTAACACTCGCTATATGTGTTAACATTTGGCTATTCGTGGGTGTAAAGATTATCCAGAAGTTTGCTCGCCATTGGTGTGATTCATCTAATTGACTGTTAACCGCTCGTTGCGTGGTGACTTCTTGGTAACGTTGCTAGACTCTGCTGTCACAGGGGCAAAAACACTGGGGGGAAGAATTCAGGTTGTTCACTAATTTGACGGTGCTTGTGTTTCATTTATGTCCAGGACAATGTTTTACCTCCATATTGCCTGGTAACAAGCACCAAAACACAAAACACACTTATGCATGTTTACAAGATGAGGTATAAGTCATGTTAACCGCTGGTGGTTACCAAACTGGGGTCCAGGGACCTCCATGGGGTCCTTGAAGAGGCTCCAGGGATCCCCCAACAGGATACAACGGTTTAATTTTCAGTGTTGTTTCGTTCCCTGGATGGTAGTGCAGTGACAGAATGAAAAAGGAAGGCGATTTTGTCAGAGGTTTAACTGTCCCCCCCTGTGGTTCCCTCCAGTTTCTGTAGAGTTATTTAATCGTGTAGCAATTTACTGTACCTCTAAAAGCGAACAAAAACCTCAGCTGGGCGTCCCGACAACATAGTCTCATTCATCCAGGGATCCTGGAAATTAGGGCAACAGCAAATGTTGGATCAATATTGGGTTTTTACTATTATGGTATTGCCCAGTCAGTATTGTATGCTAAACAGGCTTTAAAAAACTGAAAGTACAATTGCATTTTGTTTGCATGTTTCTTAATTCATTTAATTGTTCGTAACAAATTTTAGTTATATTTTCCTTTAGAAGCCACATGCATACCAAGAGTTTGCCCTATTGAAACCATCCACCAAAAATATTGCTTTCAACTTGCAAAACCCATATTGGTCAAACCCTATTTTATATGAAAAAGGTTTAGGGACTCCACAGCACAGCCTTAAATGAATCCTGAAATTCACAGCAGTTTGCTTCCAGCTACAGCCAAACTTCCCATCCAGCTGACAAATGACAATAGCCTGCCTACCTTTTTGGCAGGGAGGCCCCGTGAGGTTAGTTTAAGAATTTGGTTGTGAAAGGGATGCATTCTTCAGTTTTACAGTCACAGGTTCGGGGCAGCGAGAGTTGAAATGCATTACTAACCATTCCCAAAGGAGGCTGGATTCTTGGTGAGTGAGATCTTCCTGGGCTATTTTCACACTACAGGTGGCAGTGACCCCGGTCTGTTAGTTTTTCCCTTTCCTTTCCTAATGTGACAGATGTGATCCTCAGTGTGCATACCCCCAAAACACATGGAGCCTGCTCCTTTTAATTCGCATTCGGGCCATGTTCATGTGGTTTTAGATGCGATCCCTATCTGATACATGGCAGTGCAACCGGTCAGATTGAAATTCATGTGGTTTTAACCTCGCACTCCACAACACCGATCCCTGTCGTTGTTGCTTCACATCGGTGCACCTCATGCCTTTAATGCTCGGACCGCAATGTGATTAACTTTTACAATGTGCTGTCTCGTAAATGTGACATCATGGATTGTTTATTTGCAGTTGCAGGTGATATGGTAGAGGTTTGTTCATACCGCTGTTAGATGGATGACTAATCAAACATCAATCAGAACTGTTAAGGCAGTTAAAACTAAGAGGAAAGAACTGGAATTGATCATTAAGGCCTGTAGCATGAACGTTGCATTTTTGTGTTCACATTTACCCCTCTTGTCTGTTGTGCAGCTGCAGTTGTCAGTTCTTGTTTTTACATGCTCCTTGGCCTTGTTTTGATTACCGCTCATGAGTTGACAGCGTCAACAAAGCCAGACGTCTGACATTGTTACTTCTGCACCTATTTTAAGCGGATGAGAAGGCGGATGAGCCCAGATTTCAGATTTGCCTGCAGATAAGTGCCCTGCGGATGCTTGTCTCCAAAGTATGTGGGACAAATATTTGTTGGATTGTTTCCTACATTTTTGAATCGGAGGGCATACCTGAGATTCTTTGCGGCGAACAACAGGCAAACAGTGTTTTGTGGTGGCTCTTGGGGCTTTGACATGTCTGCAAGAGGTTCAGGGATTCGCAGTGTTTTTGATTGATTTAGCTACAGTTTTATTTGCCTTTCACTTTCTGTTTGCCTAGCACAGATATTCAAGTTTGGTATTGATCTGCCTCACGACAGCAGTGCGTTCAAATATGTGACATAGGCTACGCTTCCTTTACAAATACGTTTGGGTCTTTCTCTTTTGTGCTGGAATGTTCCGGATGACTCAGTGGCTTCAAGGCATATCGAAATGGCAGAGCAGTGGAACGATGAAAAATTTGTCCCTTTTTTAGATTGGTAACAGGGATGAAATTGTCTCTGTTTGCCAGAAAGATCAGTGGCCCAGAGCTGAACCTGACCTGTGGCTTTATCTTATTTGTTTGTCACATAGACAGATACCCATGTTTGTTTATGATATGGGGTACCTCGATGTAGGGATGTTTTCAAGTAACTGAATATTTGGCAAATCAACTTTGAAATTGGAAGTTAATATGTCTCTCATTTTAAAATGCTTGACTGAAAGATATATAAACTCCTCCTGTGTTTCAATTAAAAGACTGATTAGCTTGGCCAATGATAGTGAGTTGTGTGTGTCTAAATCCCAGAGTTACATATTGTTCATAGACTGATTATGTAAATGAATCATCCACCTTTGGTGAAGAATTGACAAATTCTACTACAAAATGGTTTTTGACATGAAACTGAATCATGCTTTGGGTCTCTGTTGAGGCATTGTAAGATTTTTGCATACAAAACAATCATGCTAATGAATCTAGAATGAATTTTTTTAGATATAAACTCAAGATTTTAAGGCAACTTTTTTTTCTTTTTGTTCTCTCTCTTTCTCTAAAGCTGTTTGTACGTTTTCACATTGCTAATGCCGGTAAAAAAAATCCGGACTGAGCCAGGATAAATGATAATTATGCTAAGTTTGCACTGATGTTTTTTTATTGACTTCTACTTGGTATTTGGTCTTTACACTGCCTAGTAGAACCAGTAGAGATGTCATCATTAGTTATTTAATGACCAAATTAATTAATTACTAAATAATCAATATAGATTCAGCACTATCCGCTGGACAGCTGATTGAAGGATGGATGTTTAGGTCATGAGTAGTGGTTACCATGGTTACCCCTACAGTTGACCCTGCATTTGTCCATCTCAGCTTTACACTTTTTTTTTTTTTTTTTTTTTTTACAAGGTGGACAGGTGGTTCAGTACCGTGTTAACGTAGACCAGCTGGCATGACATCTTTACACAGATTCTTAACCCACATCAATCCAGCCTCTGTGCTGGTGTAATTTTTCTGTGTAAAGACGGCTTTATGCGTAATGCAAACAACATTTGGAGTTGTCCACATTCCTAACTGTAATTGTGTTACACTGCAGGCTTTTCTTCATAAACCACTTTCACACAGCAGGGCCAACTGGGGCCTGTCTG
>OMLF01018123.1:5363-15670 GCA_900302615.1 Holocentrus rufus
AAGGTGCCTAGCTGTGGGGATGCACCCGGACCAGGTACATTCATGTCTAGTGATGGTGATATATTATTATAGCTGTAGTAAATGGTAAATGGACTGCATTTATATAGCGTTTTTCTAGTCTACCGACCACTCAAAGCGCTTTACAATGTACACTTCACATTCACCCATTCACACACACATTCACACACTGATGACGGAGGCTACCATGCAAGGCGCCAACCAGCTCATCAGGAGCAACTAGGGGTTCAGTGTATTGCCCAAGGACACTTCGGCGCGGTCTCTGGAGGAGCCGGGGATCCAACCAGGAACCTACCGGTTCGTAGACGACCGCTCTACCTCCTGAGCCATGCCGCCATGTGAGGTAATTTAGCATGAAAAGCCGGAGCCACTTCAAAAAATAAAATCATAAATTTAACAAACTCGAAAATGCTCCAAACATCATCCTGAATTAACTTAATAAAGTTACAAAATTTTAAAAAAAAACACGTATGCCATTAAAAGTGCTAAAATAAGACTAAAAGGCTGTTTGAACCATCAACTACACTGGTGCACAAAATATCCAGAATAGGAAGCTAACAGGCTACAATCCAAAGTTATATTAAAAGCCTGAACAAATTCATAGGCTAGCCGCTATTAAACTTAATTTGAATAGGCCTGTTAAAATATATGTTCATAACTAAATACTTAGGAGAAAAAAAGACAAATTAAGCAATTTATTTCATGGCTTCAACATTCCTATATGCTAGGCTACATCATGAGAGAAAAAAAAAAAGCTGTCGGACAGGGGTCGGGCTTAGGCTTGAACATCTAGGGCTCTAGTGCAGGGCTCTAGTGTACAGAACATCTGTGCCTGTGAGGTGATAATCTGGGTCAGAACTTACATTTCACATGTATTAGCAACAGAGGGGAGAAAATGTGCGAACTATTGGACTGTTTTGATTATGGCCCCGTTTCTGACCTGAGCAAGTGTCATTGTATGTTGAATGTTTTCAACAACCTAACAGTTGGTGTGTTAATACTTCTGAACATCACAAATGCAAGCAAGCATTAGCGCACATACTTGCAGAGATGGGATGTAAACAAGATTGTGTTAGAATGTTGCTATGTACATTTTCTCAGCTGTAGAACTTCCATATTCCTACATGAGCGCACCTACACATGCCACAGGTGCGGTCATGTTGAGAAAAATGTAGAGCCAAAGGAAAAGGCTGTCTGACAGCAATGTGAAGCTGTGAAAATATTCTAAATATAGCAAACATGTACGCATAGAGATTTTTTTTAGGTGGCTAAAACACGTTTTGTTGTTGCCCTCCTCCACAGCAGTATTACTTTGCTTCTGTGCCGTCCCTCCTGCCTGCTTCTCCAGGTTGGGCGTGCGCCGCATCTGCTGAGGGTAATACACTGACTATGGATAAGTACTTGATACCACCAACCCAACCTAACCCTTTAAATAGTTTTGCCGCTAAGATGAGCAAAGCAGTACAGAGACTGAAAGAGATTCTTAAGGAGACAAGGAGGTTAACTTTGTGTGTGCCTGAATGGAGCAAGACTGACATCACGCATGGGTGTATCTGCATGTTTTTATGTCTTGGCTCACCATAGTTTGCTAAACCTCCATCAACTGGAACACCAGCACACAGGGCATGTCTGTTGCCCTCGGAACTGATCCTACATTACATGCATGGGGAATAACCAAAGACAAGGTGTTACTCATCATTACAGGTGAGATAAGAAGAATGAACATCCTACACAGGTTAGCATACATCCCACTTGCATTCATTGGTTCAAAGAATTAGATCAAATTACTGAATTTTCAACATCAAGGATATCCATTTTTAACATGCCTGCAATTAAACTCAGGAGTTACTCAGGACGTACCTGTAAACTATTCATTATCTAGCACTTTATTGCTTATTCATTCCTTGGTAACTAACTGCTACTACTAAGATTTTCCCATCCTATCACAAGTCAAAGGACATGCATTTGAGATGCATGATAGTGCCAGGTGTGAATGGTGATCTGTCTCAGCGACAGTGCTGTAAAAAGTACCCAAAAATCATACTTGAGTAAATGTAAACATATCTTACTAAAACATTACTTTGGTAAAAGTGCAAGTCACCCATAAGAATATTATTTGAGTCAACGTCTTAAAGTATCTGATTTTAAATGTACCAAAAGTATCAAAGTATCAACTATCAAAAGTAATTTGCTGGAAATAAATGTACTTAAGTATCAAAAGTACAAGTCAAAGTAAATTAAAAACAAAATAGGAATAAAATTCTAAAATTTAAAAATAAGATAAAAAAGAACATTTATTGCCAAAACACTTAACAGACTTGCTTTTAAATGATTTTATCTTTTCTTTTTCTTTTTTTTCCGCTGTTTATTAGCCTATATTTCTGCTTAATTATTTTATTACCATAGCCTGTATAACTTGGATTCTGTCTTCAATCTTGGTCTCTTTCATTCTACTCCATGTTTTGAAAAATGCTCTGATATATTATTGTTGTTGTTGTTGTTGTTGTTGTTGTTGTTGTTGTTGTTGTTCTTCTTCTTCTTCTTCTTCTTCTTCTTCTTCTTGTCATCATCATCATCATCATCATTCAGGCTACCATCTGTCCTTGCCCATTATAATCAGCTTCATGGACGGTGAGGCAGACCAAAAATATTGCAAGGATGGGAACAAAAACTCAAATGCACCCTTCCACACACCAGTATGTTTAGGAAGTAAAGCTTGGCACCTTCATTCCAGTCACACAACAACCCATGAAAGTATAAGTGCTTGTTTGGTCCTTATTGAAAAAAAAAAAAACAAACATCATGAAATATCATTATTTATTTTGTCTGTCAAATTACTTGGGAAATTTTTTAAAAGAAGCGACTGGCTGTCAAAAGCCCACGGCACTCGATATTAGTTAGCTGCAGGGAAAGTTGACATTAGTTAGACAAGTCAGACGAGAGATCAGCTGAAAACTGAACAGTTTTGGAAAGGCAGCAGTGTTCTCTCCAGCATGGATTAAAAGCCCACAGGTCTGTGCTGGAAACAAACACACTAAGCAGTTTAGTAGATGTGCTTTCTTGGTGAAAATGTGATCAAAGATGTATGCGGTCATGTTGAGTAGGCTACATTGGATTTTTGGTAGGCAGTTTATCCCTCCCTTATCCCTCTTCTATTTTAGTGGTGTGGAGTACGAGACCATAGCAGCCAACTTTCACCTCTGCTTACAAGCAGGGATTTTAACACATTTTACTTAGATTGTACTCATGCTGCTAAAAATTACGTTACCGGATACTGGTTTCATCCAAACAAAATGCTCATCCCTACTCATTATAATGCTGTCTGTTGCCAAAAGTGTGAGTGCGCCTCCCATTTACAAGATTTTAGTTTGTAGTGAGTTACAAAGATGTTGAAGGAAAATGTAAAAGTAGTAAAAGTACACATTTTATCCTGAAAATAGCGGAGTAAATGTGAAAGTCGCCAGAAATGTAAATACTCAAGTAAAGTGCCAAAATGCAGGAAAAAATACTTAAGTACAGTAACAAGGTATTTTTACTTTGTTACTTTACACCACTGCTCAGCAGTCCACTTGTGACTAGATAACCCAAGACATTAATATTAGGTGTGAGCAGGGCACACACAATGCCAACTTCCACTTCAAAAATGACAACTTTATAAAGCAACATTATTAGTAGAAACAATATGTTTAAAAGACAGGGACAATCATACATGGATCAGATAGGGTGGCTGGTGGATGACCCCATATGCTGCCCCAAAAGTCCTGGCACATGACTACTTGACTGGACTGGAAGTTTTCACATTGCGAGATATATCTGACTACCCACCATGCTGGTAGCCATGGCATGAGTGATGCAATATAAGAGTCTTTGAGCCAGGGAATTGTTAATAGTGTTGTGTGCAAGCCGGATTCAATAGCTGCCATTATACGATTTGGAGAAAATACACACTTGGTGAAAACTTCAAGAATCCAAGTGCTGATATGCAAAGGGTCTGTATTCTCATAAAAATAATGAATCCATATCATATACAGCATGAAGTCAAATTTGGACAAAAGAAAGCATTTGCAGCATTTGCAGCTAAAACACTAGAAGAATACGTAATTGTCATCATGCATGTCCATCTTTGAGTTAATCTTGTGACTAAATGACTATAATTACATGAAGAATGGACCATAAATACTGTAGTTTGTATGCAGCTAGCAGAATACAGAGTTAAAGCCCCAATTGATTTTTGACTGTATATTTTTTTTCTTCACCAATTGATTCTTTAATACACTGACTTTAGTCTTGTACATGGAGAATGCAGTGTATGCACTTTATATTACTCTAATACTTGCAAAAAACTCCAGTTATGTTTATAGCTTCAAAGTGCATTCATATTTTTATATTTGGGGTAACAGACCTTGTAGTTTTGATAACTTCCTTTGACTATTACACTTTCCAGCAATCTGGGACAGAAAAACAAAATGTGAGACCCTTCCGTTTAAGTTTTAGCTAGCATTAGCAAGACTGCTACAAACATGAGCAGTGGCCAACACAGATGAATTTCAGCGCAGTGCTCGTTGGTGTGTGCATGTGAATGTGCACCTCTATTAAACGCTTGTTGCAGGTAGATATTGGCTGAATCCAAAGGTATGGAAAGTTGGCATTACCTCAATGTATTTAAATACTCTGTAGCACCTCGTGTAGTTGATGCCAATAAAGTAAGAAAAAAATACCAACCTTTGGTACCCAGCATTAGAGTAAAATAAAGTGCATACACTGCATTCTCCATGCTTGAAGTCAGTGTATTGAAGAATCGATGGGTGAAGAAAAAAATTATAGTCAAACAGTTGGGGATTTAACTCTGTATTCTGCTAGCTGCATGAAGGTGCTACATGAAACAATTTGAGCATGGTGGTATATCTGTCTGCCCTTCTGTTAACCTTGTCTATCACCATAAAGGGTGATAAAAAGTTGCAGGGTTTTTCCTAACAGTGCATGGTAGGAATAAAGTTCCAGGAAGTGCAAAAAAAGATTCAGTATAAACATGTAAAGTACAGACTCGTCAGTGTCAGTTTTTTCTTTGCGGCTAAGCGAACTCTGCTGACGAGGTTTGATGTCAACACAATGTGGTAAATGGTTGGCCCACGTCACCACAGCGATGCTTCCCCTCCTGGTGGGGTCAGTGGCCCTTCACTCTCTCTCTCTCTCACACACATACACACACACACACAATCTCTCTGTGTTTGTTGTCTTCCTTGCTGTGGAATAGTGCAGCTCTCAGCTGGAGTCTCAATGTGTAGTGTTGGTACAGGAACCATGCAATGCTCTGACGCACCAAATGTCAAATGATATCAACCATCTACTGCTGCTGCTGCCTTGGGTGTGTGTGTGTGTATGTGCTGGCTATATACGCCAATATTTGCTGGTGAGAACCAGATTGTTTGCAGCGTGCCTCTATGCTTGGACGCTATATGTGCTCCCCAGAGGCCGTGGTATTAAAAGGAGCAATTTCGAAGGACTGTGTCATACAGGAGAATGAGCCTCCTGCTGGAAACTGGACTGTCACACTTAAAGAGCAACAGCTGAGCAATAATGACTGATGGGAGGCTGACCTCTAGTGATGCGCTATTGACATACTGTAACTATGTGTGTGTGTGTGTGTGTGTGTGTGTGTGTGTACGTGCAGTGGGGGCAGATGCATGATAAAAGCTTTTGCCTATCGCAGTCCTGGTTTTAGGTACTGTTTAAAGAAAGTCATCAGACTTCAAACTAAACTGTCTGCCAACATTTTTCTTGACATAACTACCTAAATACGATGGCAGTTTTCAGTTTTTTAGGAAAAAAGGAGTAGCAATGACCAAGCCTTCGCATAGACAAGGGTGACCAACCAGCCTTAGCATATAATGTACTGTACATTGGTTGAATGAGAGTTTTCTAGTTTGTAAAAAGTCGCCATAGTAGACAGTATCTAAAATGTGAAGACACTGAGTTGGAGTATTCATGAACAAAACAGATCTATAATCAAGCACAAGCAAAAATGTTGCTGCAGCAAATTTCCCTCTGGTGTCAGTAGCAGGGATGCCACCAGCACTAGCATCAAATTACTGTACATGCTTTTTCCATACATCACCAGAATCTAAATGCTCCACAATTAAACCTCTCCAGTTTTCATTGTTCTGATTACTTTCTAGACTTCTTTTTAGCAACCTGTAGTATCAAATTCAGGGAGTAAAACTGCACAGACTACACAGAACAGATTTTTCCTGTCATTAAACTCTAATGTAGCTGCCCTGTAGCTGCCCTTGATCTGTGTAATCCACAGTAAACAAGGAATCACACTCTAAAACAAAAGCTGATACCACAAACACAAGGTATTATTGTTAAAGGTTTTAAGAGTGATTTTCCCTTGTTCTTCTTACTGTTTAAAGGAATACTCCAACATTTTGGACAAAAAACCCTTTTTCCGACTAACTCAGACTGAGTCAAGTTGTTTGATACCTTTTTCATCTCTGCATGTACAGTCTGTTCAGTTCCTATGGCTGATCTTTCATGTTAACTTAGCATAAAGACTTTAAGTCTACAGGAGTCATTAGTCTAGTCTACTGAGGTTGATTTTTGATTTTTTGCTTTGACGGATTAGTTAGTTAGTTAGTTAGTTAGTTGGTTAGGAGCTAGGCTAATGACTCATCAGCATATGAAGTAGAACTTTGGTAGAACTTTCATAAAAATTTAATCACTAGTCGAATTAACCGACTTCTTCTGTATTGTGGTATTGCGCTTCAGGTGTCAAGCTGACTCTCAACAGGGGACTTGCAATCAGTCAGCACCCTCTACTAGCATAAAGTGGCAAAAAAATTGTATATTGATAGTATGATAGTATATTGTATTCCAGGACGTGTTCACTGGGGTGTTCTTACGTCTTTTGAAGTATACTGCCGGCAATGTATATGCACAAAAACATTATGTACACAGTTCAGGCTACATAAACGGACATTTGTTAAAACAAACAAACAAATAAATGAATGAATAAATAATAAAATAAAAACGTGCAGTTAAAATGTGTGTATTTCCACGAATACTTTGAGACTAATGGTGAAGTGGCAAAAAATAATGAGTGAGAAACGCAGAATTATTACTGTATCTCACTTGGGTTTTCATAACAGCCAGATTAACTGTGCATATATAATTTTGTACACTTCTATTCATCATGTTGTAAGAGGAAAATGTAAAAGCAAAGTGTCACACATACTCTATTGATTGAGCAATCACTCGCCGCTGATTTACAAGCATGTGTGATTATTTAGGCCTAATAGACGTTATAAGCGCTATAAATAGGCACTGCCGTGCGTAATGGCTGTGCGTAATGGCACAATAGCATCTTCAACGCTGTTGGAGGACCTTGCAAATGCAAGAGTAAGAAAAGAGGCCGTGCTGATAGATGAGCTATAAGGTCTCAGTTCTCCGCCTGTAGCTCTCACACACGCACTCTGCGCATTGATGTGCGTCTGCACTTCATGCTTGGAGTCACACCGTTTTTTTTCACTTCAGGAGTCAGGAGCTCAGAGCTGACCGTATCAATGACTTCAGTCACTTTTGGCCATTCTTTATATTTTATCCTGTGGGTGATGCCAGTGCTAAGGCCTCCAAACAAAATACTCAAGCTTTCAAACCACCGTTTCAATCTCATATTTGGTGAAATTGCGCTTCTTCTTTCCCGTCCCTTTCATTGTCATTTCTAAAGACTGGAGAATCAACAGGCATTTATGCAATGCAGGCTTATTCGGGGTGTGTCAACCTCCTTATATGGCTATTTTGCTACGGCAGAATCCTTTATGATGCTGGAAAGAACTGCTCAGTGCTCAGCGCAGTGCTCAATTATGATGCCAAATAACCAGTTAAGGGGATATTAAACCATAACTTAACATAACAATGAAGAAATAGTTTTTTAATGGAATTTTGTGTGGTAGTTTGTAAAGACCAGAAATGGCAGAAACTCTAAGAGCTAACGCTAAAAGTAGAGAAAAAAATAAACCAAAGTAAAAACAGGCAGATGCAGAGGCTAGGGCTGACTATATATATAATTTTTTTTTTTTTTTTTGGAGGACTTCAACTGAACAATCAGCAGTCTAGGAAAAGACCAGACAGTTCTATCCTGCCAGCAATTACTCGGTTAACAGAAAGTAAATTCCTTTCAAGAGTCGTTTTCAAAAGTGGGGTCAGGGGACCCCCAGTGGTCCTTGAGAGACTTTCAGGGCGTCCTCAGCACAATAAGGAATATTATGATTTCACTGTAATATAGCTCACTACATTCAAAAAACTATAACTCTAATCTGTCAGTGCTCTAGTGTAACATGCAAACATTAACTTCTTAAATAAAAAATATCTTTTTATATCAGGGCCCTTAAGGAAAAATTACTTCAAATGGGTCTTGGCAGCTTAATGAAATTCAAGTTGGTGGTCCAGAACATGAAGAAGTTTGAAAACCCCTGATTTGCAAGTGCGAGCGCTCCATCCGCGCCAGTTGAGGGAACGCGTTTCAGGACCTTGGACAGCGCCGGAGCAGTGGCAGTAAGGTTAGGGGACTTTCTTGGACCTTTTTGCCATGTATCTCCTCTTACTGTTTTTATTTTACAAAGACTTCCATATGTCAAACCATGCATAAGTATTTGTAGATGTGTGCTATGACATATTATTGATACTCCCTATACACTTTAGGTTATTAAAAAATCTAAATTAAGTGTACTACTATAATATTGTTTACTTCTGCGTGTTTCTGTGTATTGTGCAATCATCCTGTGCATTTCTATGCACTTTATGTTTATGTGTCTTTGTTTTTATCTATTTTACGTGTTTCTGTGCCACCTGCGGCGTCTGTGAATCACAGATAGACAGGCTGTAGGTGGTGTGTGATGTAACATGGAGGATATGTAAGTCTGTTGTCTGTCTGCTGAACCTCCCTGAGGAGGAAGCAAAGTGCGGAAACTTGAGACTGACCATTGACTAAACGGGTCACATCACCTATAGGCTACAATATATGGACAAGGCAGACTCGTGGTAACCCGCAGACTGAAGACATGAAAAATCAAAAACATTCATGTTTCTCCAGGAGAATCTTTGGACTGTAGAGCGACTGAATATATACAGACACAGAGAAAAGTTATTTTACGACTTTTTCCTTTTCTGGATATCGATTCTAGAGTTACTATATGAATTTTTTCTATTTTTCCCCCAGTGCAGTGTGCAGCGTACAACTGAAATTAGGACGTTTGCAGGGGATTTCTTAGACAGACTGAAGTTGCACTGAAGTTCTCATTCAACGTTTGAGACCCAAGTAAAAGTTTTGCTTGGGTACACTCGCACACAATAGGCTGTCTCTCTGCTCCTCTGAGCCAGGAGGTTGGTGAGCTGGGGATGTCGTCGCCACCGTCCCTGCTTCCTCTGCTCCTGTACGGGCTTCTCTTGTGCGGCTCATCCGCCCCTCTCCCGGTCATCAGCAGTCTGAGAGAAACTGTAATGAGCGCTGGGTGGCTGGCCCAGACCGGCAGCAGCTCCTGGGACAAGAGGGAGGACACGGCCGGGGACGGAGGCTACCTGCTGGGGATAAAGAGACTCAGAAGGCTTTATTGTAATGTGGGCATTGGCTTTCACATCCAGGTCTTACCGGATGGGAAGATCACAGGCGTTCATAATGAAAACAGATACAGTAAGCAACTTAGATTTATTCGTCTGTTACAGTTGGGAATAGCGTGGAACAACCAGAGTTGGGTCAGATTACTTTGAAATGTATACTGAATACACATTCCACCGCAATTTTTGTAAAGGTAACGTAATCCATTGAATTACAAAAAATGTTATCTAATCTTTTGGATTACTTCAAAATGAAATATGAGTTCCACAAATATTCTTTTTTTCTCTTTAAAGACCTCAAAACATTTTCAGTGCGAATAAAATGCATTTTGCATATTCAGTATTTACAGTTGGTCAAATAAATTGCCAAAAATGTAAACAAAAATGTAATCAAGTAATTCTTGACAATGTAACTATTAATTTAACTATTTAATTGAACATTTTTAAAATGTAATCTGGTTTGATTATAGCAGCTAATTTTTAGTAATCTGATTACATAATCCCAATTACATGTAATCTGTTACTGCCCAACACTGGGAAGAATTTATCACAGTGTGGGTCCAAATTTGAGCTTGCAGTTTCTAATCACTGTAAAGGAGGTAAAACTTACAAAAATAGATAAATAAATAGCATCACCTCAGGGATCATTCAGGACCAGTATTTGCTCTAAGATGAAA
>OMLF01018125.1:3917-18821 GCA_900302615.1 Holocentrus rufus
TAAAACAGCACATTCTATCAGTATCCACAAATCCGTCTTTTAGTTGAATGAACTTTGTGCCTCGGACATAGCCTATAGTGCACATGTAGTAGTGAAATAGCAGCTTGCAAGCTGGCCGTCTTCTTTGATTAGATTCTGCTAATGACTCAATATAATTGTATTAATGATTTTCTGATGTTAAAAAATTAAAACTAAATCCTATTTGAGTTGATTTTAGCAATAAAGAAGATTGCAATAAAAGTGGTATGATGTGACTCAACCCTTTCCCCCTGTCAGTCACTGAGATTAGTCAAAGCTCCAACCTTCATCACCAGCCTATTTCAGGACCAAGTTAAAGGAAAGAGAATGTGTTTGGCTGAATATTGATTGCTTTTTCACAAAGCCGGGGATAAGGTGGATGGCCGAATCGATGAGAAGGCAGCTGCATATCTTCCTCTCAACTTAGCAGTTGTTAGTTTTTGTGGAGGAACACAGGAAAATGAACCACAGTGAACCATAGTGCTGGGTTTGGATCGCCATGTTGTGTTAACAGACCATCACACATGGAGCTCTGGCCCAACATGGCCTGGGTGGGACAAACTTTGTACCTCAGCAAGGCCCACTGTGTACACATTTCTCATTTTAAGTGTGTTTAAATAAATTATTTAATATGTAGCTAGATGGATGGCTAGTCAGAATATGGAACATGTAAAAAGTCATGATGGTTTCCGCAGATATTGGGTCATTTAATTAGGCAGTGGGTTAACTGTTTTTCACGTTTCTCCCCGACACTGAAGCTTTGCATAGCAAACAGCTTAGATTAATGTAATTAAAATTTTCCTGTAATTGGTCTCAGCCTCACCACTGCTGATTAATTTGCTGAAAATGGGAAGAAAAAAATCAAGTGCGTATCATGTCCAGACATTCATGTTTCCAAGTGATACTAATGGATTTCATCAAACCTTGCTGCTGTCTCGTGCACTTTAATCATATTCGCTAATATGCAAATGTCTTGATGAGAGCACAATGGAACAGTAATTTACAACCAAAACAGTTGTTTCACTTGATCTTTTCTAGAATTTCCATGCAAAGTACTTGTTTTCAAAGGGTAATACTTTTTTATGCTCCGGGATAATTAAGTCTGGACTAGAGGATCTACCTAAAGAATGTTCCAGCACCTTTATATATGATGCTACACTGGCATACAGCTCTGTAGGAAGTGAATTAGAGAATGATCAGTCAAAAAGATGTAAAAGGTCACTGAAAGAATTTTCTTGATATTTTCTCGTTTGCAGGTAATGATGTGAAAATATACTTTATGATGAAAATGCTCAGACAAACTTTGTTTAATTTCGAGAACGTAGTAATTGTCAATGAAAATGTCAGTTTTGGGCTTTTGTGTTTACTAGGGCCAGCCCATTATAGGAGAAGCGTCATTTATCATTAATTGATAAATTATTTCTATAATCTCATCCTGTAGATATTTTCTCATGTGTTAATACTGTACAACAGTTTTGAAACAGATTGGAAAATTGTGTCATGTTGATTCGTTTAGCTGTTTGATAGGATAAGCTCTCTCCACTAATGGTATATAATTTTTGAAAACTGGACCATTAGATCATTTTGTTTTGTTGGGCCAATACTGGTTTTATAAGCTAATAAATTACTCAATCTTCAATCAAAAATCATTCTTAACAGAATGCACAGACAATCTTAGGCTGCAGGGCCTCCATAGTGCATCTCTACAGCCTCTTAGCTTATAATTGATTTGTTGTTAATTTCTTATATCTAGGTGTATTTTTCAGTTGGAGAAAAAGGTCAGTATCCTTTGGTTCTGAACTTTTGGTTAGATTTGGTTTGTTCTTTCATTACCAGTGCACCATTGTTTTTATTTTTTGATTGCGTTGTGTGGGTGGATGGGGTTAGAGCCAGTGACTTGATTAATGATAGCTGAAAAAATCAAATCTGCTGCACCATATTTGTGTTCAATTTTCTGGGCTTCGATCTTAGCTGTGCTCTTGTCTTGCTTTTGCCATTTGTAACTGTCAATCTGTCATCAGTGCAACTTTGGAATAGAGAGTGAAAATGGCTCTACATAGAACTGAATTCACCTTAGAGTGGCCTTACTGTGTAATCATTAGCAAGTAGATGAGAAGTTTTTCACACTGGACATGATGTTGGATAATGGACCGCACTGATTGAGGGAAATAATCAAGATTGTCCAAAATTGAGAATATTAAAACCTATGTGATAGAGAGGACTTTATTAGACACTTTTTTAGTTAGCTGAAGAATACTACAGAGATGCTTCAGAAAGTATTGTAAGAGGAAAGCCCAACCTCCACTTCACCCTGTTAATACCGTACAAATAGGATTTGATAACAAAGAATGGGAGGAGAGATTGCAACTGAGTGGAGACTAAGGATGAGAAACTAGAATAGACTGCCTTCACTATTTTCTCTTTTCAGTATCCAGGCTGAAATAGTTGGAGAGAAAGGGGTCCCATGATGTTCGCTCCCTTGATACAGTGTGAATAAAGACATGTAATTAATGTATTTAAAATAAGAAAATTGCCTTCATGATGAGATCTCAGCAGACATGAATAATGTGCAAATAGCTGCGGTGGGCAAAGACATGTAGTTTCTGTATTTGTATAAGGTGTGGGCTGTAGTTTTTTTCCATTTTCACATAGTTCACACAAAGTGTCATTCACATAAGCTGTTTGACTCTGGTGCATAGTGCAAAAAATATCTGTCTGAAATCTGTCCTCTCAGACCTGCCCATAATGTTTCCATATTGCTGTTGCTGAAGGGAAATGTCAGTTTTGTTGAGTTTGTTGCTCATCAATCATCTCTGTGCTACTTCATGTCCCCCTGGACTGTTGTTAAAGGAAAATCCACCCTAAAACACTTTAACACTGGTGTTAAGCAGCTTTCTGTACTGTTCACTTCTATGCTGCAATCTGTCATTTGGGAACAATATTTTCCATTTCATTGTTATTCCCAAGGATAACTGATCAAATGTAGGAAACATGACATCATGCCATGGCATTTCCAGTGCACCTGAAACAGAAAGTGAGGGAGTTTCCCAGCTATCTCAAGTCAGTCAAGAGCCTCTTTGTAGAGAAACCATTTTGCGGCAACCCTCCTCCTGGCGGTTATCGATATGCATTCTGGATAATGTAGGAAATCACTAACTAAAACGCAAGTATACAAGGAAGGTTGAGGGAAAGTGGGTGCACCAATAAAATATGACACTTTAAAACAAAGTAACTTGCTCTTCTTGCGTTGAAGATCACATACTAATGAAGAATGAAGAGTATCTGAACGTGGGTTTCTCCTTTAAGTACCGTAATTCAAATTCTCATGGCCCTCTTCTGGTTATAAAATCCCTTTTCTATTTTAGACTTATAAGTCCATATATCTTCCTCGCATTCAACCCGAAGCTGCAATCTGTCATTTGGGAACAATGTCCACTTTGTTCAGAGTAATATTGTCCTTGTTAGTTTGAGGCAATAACCTTGATAAGTGACAGCAAGTTCCCAGATAAACAGGATTTCAATCTGTTTCACCAGCAGGAACAATATATTGTATTGCTCCATGTCCAAAGTAATAGTTGTAAACTTAATACATATAGTTTCTACCAGCAACAACTCTGAGCTTGGTGTCATGACCTTGGACACATTCCAGGACAATAATTTTGCATGCTGTGAAATATTGACAGTACATATGGGATATGTAATCTCTTGCTATACAGAAGTCTGCTATTGGAAGTCTAACAGCACCTATAAATCATCTCAGAGAAGATTATGTGTATAAATCTTGATTTCACAGAGCAAGGCAAATCCCAAGACAGAAAAGATACCTATTTATGATATTTTGTACTGACTTATGATCATCAGTATGTGACCTTTCAATTTTAGCAGTTCAAATAACAGTATGCCTAGGCAGTAAAATTGGCTCTGTGGATAATAGTAGTTGGATCTGCAGTAAGGAAAATGACCAATAGTGTTTTGTGTGAATTCTTATTCCTTCCTATTTGGCCTCGTACCTCATATATAGACGTGCAGCTTCTTTCCTCATTTGGCACAGAGAAATGTGTTCAAAAAGTGTGTCCACTTTTTGGTGTAATATGCAATTTTGCTGAAACTGCCATTCTATTTGCACTAGTGTCCTGACACCTGTTGGATGACTGCATGAGAGATAACTTTGTAACTGGTCCCATGCGGTTCTCTGCCTCATAAAATTTGCATAGATATTTTTGGCATTTTTTGCCTTTTATTGAACAGATGTAAGTGAAGAGAGACAGAACAGACTGGGAGGGAGAGAAGGATGATATGCAACAGAGGTCCTGGGATTCAATGCACCTTAGACCACTGAGCCACCAGCACCCCACTTTATAATTTATATCAGGAGAGAGTCACAAAGATAAGGGCTTAGCAGCATGCAACTCAATAGAAGGATGGCTGAATTAAGGATGATATACCCCTAATATAGCCCTGGCAACCTTAACAAAATTTATTGTAATTGTAACGAGGAAACTATGTTGTGCTTGACTTGACTTGACTACAAAAATAATAAAACGCTTCACACTGGGTTATTCAAACCGCTAGTGTATATACTGGAAACAGTCCAAGTCAATATCAATAACCATCAATAAATCCATAGCGTCATATTTCTGAATATGTACAGTAGAATAAGAATAACTGTTTGCAGATATGCTTTTAATATGATTTTAGAGTGTATTTTTAATAGTCTTTGCAGATGAATAAGTGCATTTTCTTGTTTTAATGGCCGATGTCTGCCAAATTCAGCTTGTCCCTGCATTTGATGTTTGGATTCAGATGTAGAGTTACTGATATCAGTACACAGTGGTCCACATTCCCTGTAACTAACATGGTAGCATAATAAAATAAAACTAAGATGAAAACTAAACTAATTTTGTTGTAAATTGAAATAAAACAAATGAATTGATCTTCTTAAACAAATCTTTAAGCAACCTACTTGTGAAATTAACCAAAATAAAATGTGAAATGAAATGTGATAAAAACCAAAACTATAATAACCTTGGCAACTAGACAGATGTTTGCACAGTTTTTCTCAGTGACGCTCAGCATGTTGTTTTGCCACATTTCAGTTTGGTTGCTGCTGGCATGTGTGATACATATTGGTGCAGTGTTACCGTGGTTACCTTCTGGGTTCCATGGGTATTTCTGCATACAAAGAGTAAGAGTGTGATCACACTATAGCAAAACTTAGGGGTGGAGAATATCATGCCTTGTGCTATTTTCCCCCACGGTGTTCCAAGTAAAAATATTCCTTTTATGACAGATATGACACGATGGGAGAGATTAAAATGTCAAACTGTGATTTATCTGCAGGCTGTGGCAGTATTGCTCATGTTGCCTTGATGAATTATTGGCTAGTAGTGTTTCTGTCCAATGTGGAAGTGCGTGGGCGGTTTTCCCACAGAGGGGGCTGGTCATTGAGTAATGCTCACTGGGTTTTAGTCGCTACATAGGTGAGTCTTAAGGTGACAGCTGCTTCTACCGTCTCATTAGACCCAGAGCTGGAGCCTTAACGCTTCAGCTGTACATTTCACGATTGAGTTTTCCCCATTTAAATAACAAGTTAAGCCCTGGCAACATGTGTTCAGGTGACAAGGATAATTTCATATGTAATGGAGTTTTTCCGAGGGTGATTAAGGTACCTTCTCTTCAGGAGGCTGCCTGATGCTGTGGGGCTGGCTGCTATGGGGAGACTAACACTCACTCATAGACGTTAACATTTGTTTTGCACTCTGTTATTAGCCCTCATAATTTAATGTCACCAGCCTCCCTCCTGGTACGTTCAATATTTTACCACAAAGAGCCATTTCTAGGATCTCTTTATTTTTCCATCAATGACAAATATGGGTGTTTAAGCTACATCTTGTCACATTCACCTCTTCACAGCACTTTCATAGCACTTTACAGATAATGATACTACAAATGATATCCTCTTTTATAGCTTCCACTATATTTCCTTTTGCCTCGAAGACAAACAGTCTCGTGTAAACATTCATAATATATTTTTTTCAAAGTCCGTCGTAGGCAAATTCCATGCTTGCCTCAGCTGCCACACTCTCTGACCCACCCAAATTTTTTCCATCAACAGTTTTTTTCTTTTCTTTTTTTTTTGGAAAAAGAATGAGACAATAAAAAATAAAAATACAATGACACTTCTTTGCAAACCTGCACTTTTTGAAATGAAAATAGAATACAACATCAAAATGTACTATGAGTATGAAAAAACCCATAGCATTTCAAAGTACATACATAATTTTAAATTCTGCACATGTTCACATATTTTATGCCTCTGGGCTGTAAGCTTAACAGTATTAATGATTATTGTTTTCATTTAATAATTTACAAGAGGAAAAAACCTTCACAAGGTATGAACGTGATTGTAAAAATATGATACAGTCATTGTCTTCCAGTCCAGCTGTGAACTAAGGCATTCGTCAAAGAGCATCTTGTTCTTGGTAGTACAACTTCCTATGTGTCCTGAACTGAAAGCCAGAAAGCTAATCTGTGGAATGAATCATTTAACATGTGGAGATTGCCAAGTTTCTGAAGAACATTCCTGTAGGACAGGTCTCATACCCGAGAGGAGAATCCTAAAAACCCAGCTGTCACATCACACAGCAGAGTAGGACAGCCAAGGACATTTGAGGTTTGACAGCGCCACAGACTACACACAGTATCTTTGAAGATGCGGAGCTCTGGGGCGCGGTGACTCACGTCCGACAGCAGAGCAGTTTGTGAAAGACATTCCGAAACTCTGCATTGAACGCAGTGTAGATAATAGGGTTAACGGCGCTGTTGACGTAGCCGAGCCATGTTACTACCGAGATGAGCGTGGGGCCAATAGCACAGGATTCACACAGTACCTTGGTGACATGGACCACGAAGAAAGGGGTCCAACAGGCCAGGAACACACCTGATGGAGATAGAGGATGGAACCAGTTACAATGTGACAATGAAAACAAACAAGCAAGCTAATACATATAAAGGCGTAACGGTATTCAATTTGAAAGACGCTTGCACAGGAAAAGCTCTATGAATAGATTACTTACTAAGCCAGTAAAATAAATGATAAACAATAAACTGACATTAGATGGATGTTGTGACATAGCTGTCAGCGCATTCAGGAGTTCATTGTAAATGTGCACTGCATTTTAAGGATGCTTCTGGTTATTAGATAGTGAAGTGGTTTCCAAGGAGATGCAAATCAAGATTCTATTTTTACTTTGTGGATTGCAGCTTTGATTTAATATGTTACATATATGTAACATATAGCTGGCACTTGTAAATTTTGCACATCATTTAGCCAATAAGCTGGTAACAGTTTAGTTATTTGGTTTATAGTGCAGTGTACACATACTTTTTACTGCATTTCTTAACATTTTTTGGTGTTAGCACAAAAAGGGATTTCTCATATTCTGTGATGACCAGCACTGTATTTGTATTGAGTCAATATACCTCTAGAAGTATTTTAACATGAGTTCATCAAAGAGAAAGAGCTCTGTTTTATCACTCAGCCTTGCACAAATGCACAACAAGCCAACATGTTTAATCCTGGAATCCACACATTTCTCTACTATTAACTTTATCTCAGGCTATTATCAGCTGTTACTTTCTACATAAAGAGCTAGGCAATGAACCCATTATGCATATGTTTATCTTCTCCCACATTCTCATATGTTGATGCACCCCCTGTGGAGTCAGATAAATGACAGTGGCATCCAGATGAAATATTATTGCAAAAAAAAAAAAAAAAATTGAAA
This sequence comes from Holocentrus rufus, assembly GCA_900302615.1. NCBI lineage: Eukaryota > Metazoa > Chordata > Actinopteri > Holocentriformes > Holocentridae > Holocentrus > Holocentrus rufus. The sequence continues at coordinate 11,723 of OMLF01018125.1, forward strand.
GTGTCAAAATTGGGCATATAGAGTTCTCAAATCTATAGGGTCTCAATTACTGAGGAAGGGACAGTGTTTTTAAAGACATTTTTGTTTATTCAGCAATCACAGCAGAGAGAGACAGGAAGGACGCGGTAGAGAGAGAGGGATTTAAAAAATGAGTAGCATGAGGCACATATTTGTATTATCTACTGAATACTCACCCACTACAACCGGCAGGACTTTCATAGCTTTGCGTTCTCTCCCACTGACTCTGCTGCTCTTGCTGTTGCGTCGTCCTCTCTTTGCCCCATGTGTCTTGGCAAGTCCGTTCTCCCGGGAGCCCCCACCCTCCTTGGGCAGCCTCTCGGTGGGGTCTGCGTCTGATACACTGTCCATCTGTGTTGTCATGGGATCACTCTCAGGCATGATCCCTGCTCCGTCCTGTTGTTCCTCCGCCACCGGGGTCGCTGTGGGCGACGGCATGGAAATGGTAGACGGAGATGTGGGACTCAACCCCGCGGGCATGACATACACCACTTTCTCCTGACTCCCCGTCTTGGCAGCTTTCTCCCTGCGCAAGGCGGAGCTGAGGCGTAAGGAGAGGCTGCGGCGGCCGCCCCGTGCCACGTGGGACCGGTTCCGGCCCGTGCTCCAGCGCCGCAGGCCACGGAACATCCAGTAGTATAAGAAGAGCATGACGGGGCAAGGCACGAAGAAGGAGCAGACTGAGGAGTAAACCACAAAGCGGTCATCCTCCAGCTTGCATACGGTCGGGTCGCGGCCTGGCACCTGGTTGAGGCCGAAGATGACGGGACTCGCCACACCGAAGGAGAGGACCCAGGTGGCGGTGATGAGGGCTAGCTGGCGCACGCTGAACTGGTTCCTGTTGTACTTTAGAGGGACCACCACTGCGATGTATCTAAGGAGAGACGAAATAAGCCTTTACAGAATTGGTAAATATTCTCTGGCTCGAAGCTACTGTTTTGCATCATCAGACACACACACACAAAAAAATCTTAGAATATTTTAGCTTCACTAGCCTCCTGCTTGCCCTTCAACTATCGTTTGAAATGTCTGTGGCCCCGACTAGTCAAGTTCCACTGTCTAAAACTCCTTTCTTATGTCCTCTGAATGGAATGCAATTTTTAAATGTTTGTTCATGTGGTCTAACTTGTTCTCTCTCCTGCACAGCAACTCTTTCAGGCCTTTGTAGATGTTTGGTGTAGCATCTCCCTGGTGCCATGGTTATGTTCTCCTCTCACTGAGCTGTGTAATTAGAGGCCTTGATTTTCCTGACACTCTCGGGTCCATTAGCCTCCTACAGCCCAAGCTGTCATCTATAATAGTGTGGTTAAAATTATCTGTTATGCCACTGACAACGTGCTCGCAACATTATTGCAGACCCACAAAAATGATATAGGAATCTATTTGAGAGGCACTACAGAGATTAATAAAAAAAAAAAACAAAAGGGCTTTTTTTCCTGCCTCATGAATAAGTATAGTGCCCTTGAGCCATAACACTGCACAAGTAATTATTCATACAGATTTCATAATTCCGGGTATGTAACAAGCTTTATCATAAAAAAGAGGATTTTCACAATTATTGTGAAAAAATATAGTGAGTCTTATGATATATTTGGGTCAGAATTGAGGTAGCGTGAATTGCAAATTTTAATTAGCTTTGCCTTTGACTGTCATCTTTTGTATCATAAAGGTAATCACTCAATTTTCTAAATTCTGAGTGCAGATTATAGCTCATTACTCACACATCATGCATGCCAACTTTTGTACATGCCAAGGATATTTAGAGATTTATTTTTTTATTTTTTTTAATTGATGTTCTTTTCTTATTGTCTGCCAACTGAATTTATTTGCAGGACACACACTTTAGGTAACAACGGTATCTCATAATCACTGGGCTGATTTTTATCCAGCTTTTCGGCTCAGCATACACTATGAGAGAGAAGTTATGGGAGGATTCACCTGTCAACGCTGATGGCACACAGATTGAGGATGGAGGCGGTGCACAGCATGACGTCCATGGTCATCAGAGCATCACAAATGTATGTGCTTAAGGTCCAGATGCCACCCAAAAACTAGACACAGCACAAAAATATACACTGAATGTATAAAATATTAGGAAGGCTTTTCACAAAGTACACTGAAAATGTGAATGACGCTAATATTTTGTACATTATATAAAATACCAAAAAATAATATCTTACGCCAAGAAATAAGGTCAGAGTTATGAATATTAAATCCTCCATACTGTCTCACACCTCTGCAAACCCGAGCACATTCTCCTCCTTACCTCAGAGTAGACATAGAGGGGCAGCACCAGCAGCGCGAGCAGCAGGTCTGCAACAGCCAGGCTGATAATGAAGTAGTTAGTGGCTGTTTTCAGTGAGCGCTCCGTGAGCACGCTCAGACACACAAGAACATTGCCCAGGATGATGATCAGAATTAAGGGCACACCCAGGATGAGTGCCAGGTAGTTGTAACCCTGCTGCTCCAACCCATCAGGAGGGATGCCAGGCGTCACATTGTCCATGATGGAGGCCCCAAACTGTACTGCTGGGCTACACTTAACATCTGGCGAGACAACAGAAGAGCCTTTAGTATGTTTGTGAGGGGGTTTAATTAAGATGGGCCTTTGAAGCCTAGTACTGATACATTTTTGAATGCTGCCAACAAGCCGTGATGCTCAGTACCTTTAAATTTGACCATAATTGTGCCAAAAATCTCTAAAAAGAAATTAAAAGGATTGGTTTAGTCTTGAAGCAGAATTTAGTCCATTAGACACAAGAAACTGAAACAAACAATGCATGATGCATTAAAATTAGATAACAGATCTAACTAATCAGATTGTATTATGTCATATCAGAGAGAGGGCACTGATTATACCCAGTTTTTAATAAAATAATAATAATATATCATATATCAACAAACAGATATTTCAGCAAACTGATGAACTGATGCAACCCTGTAGGTGTGGGTGTGTCCGCACGTTGCTCTCACCTTGCTGATACAAGGCATTGATACTGGTTGAGTTTGCTGGGTGTGACAGCCTCAGTTTGAGGATGGAGTGTGTTTGTGTCAGCCAGTTGTGTCTCCTCACCAACACCCATTATGGCCATGTTCAGAGGTGTGGACCCGTCTGTCTCAGAAGGCCACCTGCGTGGCAACTGTGAATAATATACCTGCCACAGAACAGAAGGAAGGAAAGGAATCACAATCTGGTCTTCAAAGTGCCTTATGCTGTTTTCCTTTTACACTAATGGGGGCGATTGGAAACTGTTAGCTGTTTTCGTAAGCTGCTTATATGCAGATGGAGTTTTAGGGTTTTTTTTTTTGTTTGTTTGTTTTTGTAACTTTATTGATCCCCCGAAGAAGAAATTCAGAGACTGATGGAGGAGGCTGCCATGTAAGGCGCCAAGGAGCAATTAGGGGTTCAGTGTCTTGCTCAAGGACACTTCGACACGGTCTCTGGAGGAGCTGGGGATCGAACCAGGATCCAAGGTTACTAGGTTACTGGACAACTGCTCTACCTCCTGAGCCATGCTGCATTTCTCATAGGAAGAGCTGCTCTGGAGACAGAAAAAATGTTGGTTGGGAGGTTTTCACGCGGCATGTTAAGAAGCTAATAGACAAACCAACGGCCAAGAAGTAGCTCTGGTCAAAAAATTACCAAAAAATACAATGACATTTTGGTTCATTCATGACCATGGCATTCATGACTTGGAAGGCTATCTAACCTGGATAGCTATATGTTTGCATGGCTAGTTTAATTTTGGATGGTCAGCTAGCCTAATTAGCTAACTTAGGTAACTCAGTATGAAAGCAAGGAGCTCGAGGCTTTATATTAGCTACCTCCTCCGTTGACATGGACCTTTTCCACTGGGCTTCAGTATAACAATACCTAGCCAGCAAAATTGTGATTCTTTGACTCCACCCATTGAGGTTTAACTCAGTCAATGAATTTCTGCCTTTGAGAAATGCTTGTATAGTTAAAATTCCAATCCGCAGCTCATATGACCATATGACTTTGTCCTCTAAGCTCATATGACTTTGTCCTCTAATTAGACCTTATGAAGAGAAAGAGGCAGGATTGGAACAGTCTGGATGATGAGAAAAGCAAAAAGTCCAATGCTTTTAAGCTGCTTTACTAATTATAATAATGGTGAACTTGTTTTGCTGATTGCACTGGTTCTCTAATTTTGGTTGTTATATAACAAACCCAAGGATGTTGTTCTAAATGTCAGTGTTATTGTTTGGTGAAGTGTCTCCTCTCAGAGAGCATCAGATCACAGAGCCGCTCTCTTCCTGTGATACTCCTCTACCACACGTTCGAGTTGCCATGACACCCAAGAGAGCGTGACAGAGATCAAACACACATATACCATTGTTTCGTCGGAAACTTAACACAGTATACTTATAATTATCGTAGTGTTTTTCTGCAGGTTCTAAAACACTTCTGATTTGTCAGCTGATATCTTTACATCACAGCTTATTTCACAAAACTGGAATGACAAGAAAATGAATCTGGAGGTGTATCAGATAAAATAGAAAGCTAGAAAGCAGTTTCACAGAAAAACATGAAGTGGGCCTGGTAGAGGTGGTGGTGGGTGAGTGTGTGGGGGCCTGATTATGTTTACAAATTAAAATGTTTCATATTAATTCAAATTAAAATGTTTCATTTTGGCTTACATGGGAATTAGTGTGCGCTGGGAAACACAAATATATAATGATGCTGAATGCCATTTCTTGTATACCTGCCCAGCAGCTTATATTTTCAGTAGGGAAATCAATTCTGGTTTATTGCTTGACTGCAGTTTGTATCCTGGGTCATACTTGGTGTTTGATCATTTCCTTCAGGAGCTCTTAGCTCACCAAACAGTTTACTGTTTTACTTATTAAAACACGAGTTTTCTTCCTCATAGACTTCTTTACCATTTCCATTGCACATCTGTTTTATGATATACTTACCAGTTCAAGTGGGATTATGTATTCAACCAAGCAATTCAGTTACATTTTTAAAGGATATTTAAATAGCATAAACTCTAAACCCCAGTCGTTTAAGTAAATAATCCGTATGTAAAGGAGCTCAGACTGTCATGTTTAAAACATAAGAAAATTTTTCAGCTGAGGTATTAGGTGAGGTTTAGCTGTGTGCTGGGCATGTCAAGTACAGTTTTTATGACATCCTACTACAATTGGTTTACATTCTTTTTTTTTTTTAGAGAGTGAGTCATGCTTCTGCAGTGTAATTCTAAGAATTGTAGGCGATAATGAGTCTGAGTAGCTATAAACATTCTACAATTTTCTTCTAAAAATTCAGCCTAACAAAACTCTTCAAGGCTGAAAACCTCCATCAGTTTGGAAGAGGAAAAAAATTATTTTGGGGCCTTTCTGAGAGTTTGACCACTTGGGAGCACTTCTTACACCAGATGCTTTCCAAAGACAAGCTTAAGATCTTTCTAATCAATTGGGCTCATTAAAGTTTAATAAAACTGCACAAATGAGCTTTCTTTTCCATTATATTGTGTCTTTTCTCCCACTGAGTGGTCATTTGACTCAGATTCATGTAGTCAAGGGCATAAATTTGGGTTGAACATTGGGGGGATTGAGATCTCCATCCAATTTAACATTGTTGGTAGTGATGCACGGATCGGCTCCCGACGTCATCCGAATCCGCGTGTAAGCATGAACCATCCACCTGCCACCCACACGAATGAATTATTTTCTCCAATTTGTGCTGTCTGACCTATGGCAGCAAATTTGTACTGGCCGGTTTTGATTATTGGGGGGTCACAACCCCTCCAGCCCCCCAATAATCTATGCCTATGCATGTAGTGAAGTAGTTTGTGTATTAATCACTGTAGGACAGTCACTCTCTTTCATGCTAATCAAGAGATGGTTATGGTGTTAAATGAAGCAAGTGAAAGGGTCAGACGGTAAAATTTACCTTAGGCAAAAAGCAGAGGGAAAAACAGCAATAGTAGCTGCTGAATGATTCATCCAGTGATGAAACAGTGGTGCTGCAAGGCAAGTACAAATGACCATCAGATCAGACTTCTAGGTCTTTGTAAAACTGAGGGGCATAGGTATGTGCAGTATGTGGGGTTCATGGAACACCAAAGAAAACTCAACCACATATATAGGCAGATATAGCTTAAACAGAAAACTACCACAATTACCACATACCCTCCCACCCCCCACCAAACTAGTCATTTTCCTGCTGCTTCACTACTTTCAACTTATCAAGTGCCAGTTTGGCAGCAGATGCCACTCAGTAAACAGGTGTCTTTATGGAGGACGCATGAGGGGGAAAGCTGGCATAAACCGACGCTAGTGACATTTGCCTTTGTGTGTTCACATTACATTTATTATGTTTCCCTTCATGGGAGCCATCAATGGGCAGAGAGCATGCTGGGAGGCATTACAGACAACAGTAGCAGAGGATCTGAGGAGCTGTCCGAATGAGAAAAATAAAAAGTGACATGAGGGGGTCATATTCATGTTTGTGTGCATGTGTGTGATCTGAGTGGAAAGTGTAATATTTTAGCTCTATGTGACAAAAATCCTAATCAAGCAAGGTTAGATATTTGTTAATATGTTTAGAACTTAAAGTCTATGTTCTCTTTTGCATCAAAATGAATAGATGGATTTACAGTTTTCTTGATGTGTTTCTGCAGTATTTACATCTGTCAGTCAGAGCAACTGTTCTTTGCTAAGCACTCTCTTTCATTCATAGCATGTAAGTCACTTTAATACCCAATGAAACCAGAGAGCTGTTCACATCTATCATCAGCTGCTTTCTCTGGAGAGAACGGCACAGAGGAAGATTTCAATTTCGTTCTTACTGGCCGAGCTGCTCTGCCGGCAGAAGTAATCTCATTGCTTGAAATAAGCTTTAAAGGGGAAAGCCAAAGAACCACACTTTTTCTGGCCAATAATACAGTTGCTGTATACACTGATTATATGCAACTTATTTTAATCACTTTTTTTTCTCAAAGTCACTTGAAAATATTTGCAGTCCAAAGTTGTGGGTTTTGGTCTGTTTTCAGAATGTCCTTCCTTTTTTTTAAACTTTATGTTCACCCACCCAAGAAACAAAGCAGCTTCC
>OMLF01018125.1:18861-30773 GCA_900302615.1 Holocentrus rufus
AATATCATATATACTAAGAGATGAATGGTAATTAACCTGAAATAGTAAATATCAGCATTACTGGTTATAAATATTAAGTACAATTGAAATCTGAAAAAAACTGAAAAAGTCGCATTCATTTGATTCTAATGGATAAGTAGCATGAATCAGACGATTCAAGGACTTTCGGGTTCCAGACCAGCGCTGCTCTAGATGCCAGGCAACAAGAACTTCTGTTCATATGAAGGTGTGCTGGAGTTTTATCTCATGCATTTTAGTTGTTTTTTATATTTCATAGTAGAACCGTCTATTTTTATAAAAAGATATGAAGCCAAAATGTCTTTCTGCTCTTCTTCCACCCAAGTGATCTCAGTTATTTGACTTTCTTTTTCTTTTTCTCAGAATTAGGAGAATGAAATAATTCCAGGAAGGAGGTGCTGAACATATTGCCCTTCATTGTAGGTTGAGATATTAATAACCAAGTCTCATATATCTTGCAATTCCACATAGATTTACTGTATAAGACTGGGCTACAGACTCGGTCTGCCTGCTAATGTAACATCAAAATGTTACAGGCAATCCAGCATTTCATAAATCAAGTCTCCCAGTATAGACCTAATAGCAATTCTAATTTACAGGACAAAGTTTAGGAAGTCTAAAAGTCACTCTAACTGGTAAATAAATCTCTTCTTCTTGATTTCTCAGTTTTGTAGCTTAACTTGAACAAGTGTCGTCATTTACAGTATGCTTAACTTGTTCAGCAGACAGTGTGTCAAACAGAAGTTGAGGGGGTTTAGACCTGAATAAATCTATGCATCATAGTCAAGCAAACTTGTCGAATTATGTTCAAAACTTAATAGGCTGAGACAGTTCAAACATGTTGTGAACTTGGAGCTCCTGAGAGAGGCCTTCATAAGTCTGACACTTGAAAATAATCTCTTAGCTGCACATGGTGTCATAGGCACCATTATCAGTCCCTTGAGTATGGTGTGCATATTTATCACAGTCACATAAATTTAACACTTAAATGAGTGGAAGAGGTGGCTCTCTTTGCTCATGATTAACATTCATATGTTGGATAAACAGACGGTTCTGCAGCGGACACATTAAGGTCCAACCATTTTGTCACAGAGCCAAGCCTTCGTTTTGGAGGGCAATCTGTGTCTTTGAGTGGTTTAATGAAAATAGTGACTGTTTCAATTTGCACACTGCTGAAATTTTATTCTCCCAGAGAACCTTTTGATATGGTTAGTGAAAATGCTCCTAGCAGCAATATTGGCTGGCATAATGAAAATCTGGCCAAAGCATGCCTGCACACCTGGACTGTTGTATAACCAATCTCTATTTTTTTTTATGTCATTTTTTTAACAGCATGAGGGAAGACCAGACTTAAACCTGAAGAGAATATGGTCTAATGGATATAAATGCCTAAATATATCACATTAATTAAATTTTAAATTGAGTTAAATTTCATTGCCTATAAAAGACTTTAAATGAGTACAGTGCAATGCAGTAAGTAACTGATGCTTTATCACATAACCTTGTTAGATGTGTTTAAAAGACTTGCTGTGAGCTGCTTTTGGCGACTTTACAGGCTTGTGCTCTTGCTGCTTACGGAAAAACGCAGTATTTGCCCTAATGGTAGTTATCCTATCTGACCTTCCAAGTTCAGCTATTTTGGTAAGCTAGTTAGCTAGCCTGCAGACCTTCCATGATCATGAACACCATGGTCATGAATATACAAAAAAACAGAACATGCCATTTATATTTTAGACCTGCACATCAAGTTTTGTCTTCAATCTTTTTCTTCTTCTGCTTTTTACGACCTAAAACAATCTATATCTCGTAGTACTTACTCACTGTATAGCACTGCCTCACAGCAGCCAGGTCCTGCAGGACCAGAACTTAGCTTTGTAGCACTTACTCTTGTTGTGGTCTCCATCTAGTACCTTGCTTGTATTGTTCTGAAATCTCAGATGTACGTCGCTTTGGATAAAAGCGTCTGCTAAATGATAACTGTAACTATATCTCAGAGATCATAAGTGATTGAGCAACCAAATCTGGCCAGTTCTGCCTCCCAAAAATGTAAACTAAAACGACAATCTGCAGAACAGAGGTGCAGGTGAGACCTAGCCTTTGCCAAGTCGACATCTGTTACCATATGCTGAGTGCGAGCTACTAGAGCCGCATGACAGTAGTGAATAGTGCGATGAAATTTGAACAGGTGCTGGTACGGCGATGTGTAATTTCATCAAAGTATTTATGACCGGCCCCCCGGCGTCTGCCAGGATGCGCTAACAACTCCTATTACAGCCGGCTTTTCCATCCGTCACACTCAACATTTTAACTGTCAATTAGCCAGACGTGACCGCATAAGTGCCACCCAGGAAACGCTGTAATGAGAAAGCAAGGACATGAGAATGGGAGGTGATTGACAGCCTGCTTGTCTGCCACCTGACTCTTGGGAGGCTGCCAGCACTGCACTGGCCTCTGGCTCACAGATGGAACCACCGCCTCTGAGTTTTACTGTTTGTTGGGGGATTTAAGCATCAGGTTTTAGATATGTCAGTGAAATCAATGCACATGTATCACAGTGAACACGACTGTCAAGTATGTGCATAGAGACGGCACGTTACACTGTCTGCCTACGCAAATCAATGATTACACCCTGCGCCCCCGAAGCAGTGACCCGACTTTCACCTTGGTCTTTGTTGTTGTGTTTCTCCTATTCACCTGCAAAGCGGTTTCTCTCTCTCTCTTGTCTTTTTCTCTCTCGTTCTTTCTTTCCCCCTCCCACTCAGTATCGTGCTGCTTGGCTGTGACCACCCAAGTGACCATTTGCCAACACTGCTGTCAAGTCAGCGCCAATCTGGAAAGAATCACGCACGTTTAATTCCCTCCGTTGTTATCCCCCAATTATGTTGTGCAGTGATGTGGCAGAATGATATTTTTTTCTAAATTTGACTTCATCTGTTCCACCAAGTTGACCGCAATACCTGCTCATGCAACATCATTTAAGGTGAATAAAACAAGTAGACATTAAGTTAAGGAAAGGAGGATCTATAAATAAAGACAGAGTTGGTTCTTGAGGCACGGAGTGATTATTCACCAAGGAATTGCACAGGAATGTCATAAATCGCATGACTGTGTAGGAGCAAACCGCCCATCGATTCTAAAATAATAGAGCTCATCATCCAAAACAGTTGGAAATGAGAGGGGGTGGACATTTTAAGCCCCCTCTGTGCTCGGCAACCATAGCAACTGACCCGTACACGTTATTCCATATGGATTTATGGGAGTTAATCAGAGCATGCCATACTTGTTGAACTAAATTAGGCAGGAGCTTGGCAGGGGGTGGAAGATTGAAAAGAGATGTTGTTTTCCCTGACAAGGTGGGGCATGTCATGCTACTGCAAGCAGCACATCACACAGAAAGCTGTGTTGAGTTGTGAGAGCCGTAGTTCGACTGAGGTGGGATTATTTAAAGTTGGATTTTGCTGTCTCTCCAGTTATTATTGTCTTATTATTCATTTCTTAATCAATAATGAATATTGACTTCGGATGCTGTTGAGCAGACTAGCCTCTCTTCATTTTGCCCCCTTTGTGCAAGCCACCTGTCCCGCATAACTGCTCCGTGTCCCAGTACAGTGGAGGTGATCTGCACGGTCGGGCGATGCTGGACAAGATCGCTGCAGCTGCGCTGAACCACGTCCAGAGCTCAGCAGGCGGGGCCACGCGGCGCACGGTGGAGGCTGAGAGAAGGGCTGGGACTCTAAATTAAGATGAATTAAGCTCCAGGACCAGTTCTGCCAGCAGCTGCTTAGAAGAGCGGAGGTTTTTCGGAGCCGGGCGCAAAGCAGAGCCAGGACAGTATTAGTAGAGAGGGTCATGATGACGCCGTAGCTCCACACAACAAGTGTCATCTGCGGCGAGTTCAGAGGGGAGAAACCTCCCAAAATTTAACAAGCAGATACTGCTTTGCCATCCATCAATTTTTCGCAGACAACAGCACTAATTCACAGTTCCAGGGGAGCACAGTTGTATCCATTATTGCTAAAAGCTCCCTGTGGCTGCCCTGGTGGATCGTATCTCACAGACACAACCTGACACGACGCCCCCACCCCCACCAGCCTCTGACTGGTTGGAAGAGGTCAGAGCTGTCTTGCTCGCCGCTGGCACAATATTTATGCTAAATTTATGCATACTACACAGAGAAACTTCAACTCATGTTGCCCGGCTTAGACCAGATCAGACCCAACACTCCCATGCAGCATGGCTTTGCGGTGTCAAGTTGCTGAAAGCTTTCTTTTGGTTTTCAGGGAGGCTGCTACTCATCCTGAAACTCCGCTGTGTGTCCATTTAAGGGATTAGAGGGCATCACAGTCACGCTTGAAGCAACACAGGGGAAATCATACATCTTTGGATTAAAAATAAATGATCTTGGTCAAGCAGCCGTGATATGCTAATATAGCAAATGAGAGATTTTTGTCTTTACTAATTAGAAGAGAATTAAACTCACTCACTCCAGTTAAACACCTGTCAGAATATATGAAGAACTTTTGTCATCTCACTCTCAAATCATTTTTTTGGATGATAAAAGTACTACTGTTACATTAAGAGACAGTATGGAAACTCATGCACGCACACACATACATTTGTTTCTGAGAGAAAAAAAATGTGCAGAAGTGAAAAATAGTCACCCGCTCGTTAATGAAATGACAGTGTCCTTGTCACTAAGGCAGACTCCTGTTCCCGTTCATCGTGCGTCCTTGGTGAAGTGTCCTCATGCGTCTGCTCTCAAGCAAATGTCCATCAGCAGCAGTTTCCTTCCTCACTTCTCCTCCTCGTGCCTGTTACTGTGTCCCCTGCACACAAACAGCTTCACCCACTCAGCTAACTATCTGGAGCTTCCATCCATAATTGAGCCGACAGAAACTTTTCCTTTTGCCTTCACGTCTATAATAAGACACAGCAAGCGGAAAACAGTGGTGATCACAAACTCCTCTCCCATCTCTCTCTCTCTCTCTCTCTCTCTCTCTCTCTCTCTCTCTCTCTGAGACTGGCTTGCTTTCTCTCCCTTTCACACTTCCTCCCTCTCCGTACTCCTCTACCACCACCCGCCTTCCCCCACATACTTCTCTCTCTCTCTCTCTCTCTCTCTCTCTCTCTCTAGCTTTATTGTAAGTCTGTGTGATTGGTTGACAGACTTGACAGTCGGCTTGCACAGGCTGATGTGCAAGCCGTCCTCCCATGCCCAGTTCAGTCACACAGCAGCTGTTGCCCTATTAGAGCATCTCTGTCAAAGCTGACTCACCTCATTCTCTCTTTCATACATTACAATCAATCAGTGGACTTTCATTCATTTTTTTTTTTTCAATTCTATTTTTTCCCCTTCTGATATCATTCATCCCCGTTTACCTGCTGGCGAGGTGTTGTCTGTGTTTTATTACAGGAGTAGTTGCGATCACAGCTGATGGGGGGAGAAAAAAAAAACAAAACGCTCATAGCAGATGTTTATTTGAATAATAAAGCTCTACACAAACCTGGGAGTGTAATGAATGCATAATGGATGATGTGAGCATCAATACAATGTTGAGGAAGGTACATGAATGTACAAATGAATGGAGACATCTTCCTCATATTGAGTTACAGCCCCTTTTGGACGATCTTCATCTCAGTTGAGCTCATCTGCTTTTCCTCATTTACATCTCCTCCTTTGTGATTTATAGGTTTGATAAGGGAAATCAATAAGAGACAGTGGAATTTACCCGGGTATATCTATCTATATCTATAGATATAGATATATCTATCTATATCTATAGATATAGATAGATAGCTAGATAGATATAGATGTACTTTGGTCTACCTAGTTTGTTAAAAAAGAAAAATTTTAAAAATAAAGACGAGAAAATACAGGCAGAAAATAAAGTTTTTTCACTGAATGCATTTGAGTTCTGGTTCTATTCAAATCATATAAAAACATTTTTTACAAGCAGTATCATGTGGCCTTTGCTTGCTTATTGAATGTTAGGAATTGGTGTTATGCAAGTCCAACTGTCACGGTAGTCCACTAAAACCACTCCTGCTCCAGAAAGTTATTATCTGCAAAGATCCACAGGATTTAACTATTGCTTAGATGACTGCGCCAATATTACAAAGAATTACTGTAATATTGATGGAAAGTAATCTCTTTAAGACTTCTAAATCTCTCCATAACTTAAAAAAAAAACTATTGATTGTGCTCCAGTGAGAACAAACAGTACAGACATAAAACAACTTTAAAATACCCGTGTTTTGCTCAGTCAGTCAGTTTCAGTATGAGTAAAAGAACTTAAATCCAATGTTAGATGTCTGCGATGTCTGTAAATGTTTCTTATGCCACAGAATAATCACTTATCTCAAAAAGACATGCCCAGTTTACAGGTTGACTGTATAAGCTTGTGTTGGGGGGATTCACACAATTTACTGACTTCACTGAAGCATACTTTGTGCTGAATGCTTCCTGTCAGCCATATCCTTCACTCCCCAGAACCAAATGGTGACACAACTAGAATACATACTGTCATATCGCATCTGCTTTTTGAAATGCAACTGCTTCAAATAGCCGTTTCAACTAAGAAGTGGTTTTATTTCAAAGTGCAAAATCACTCTGGACTATGAGCCTTGCTACTTTTTTTCCCCTCCTTGCCTGCCTCCACACATCTTCCTGTCACCACGTTTGAGTCTTTTCCATTTGGTGACGCGCACCATAAAAGGACCATCATACTTTTTTCAGAGCCCTAGTTCCTTTTAAATGAAGAGCTTATGTTCAGGGGAGCAATTTCAGTGCAAGTGTAGCTGGGCTGTTTGTAGCTTACCCTCTATTTCAAGTAGCCTACATCAGTTAATGCTTTTATACTGTCACCTTGGGAAGGTTATCTCAATTGAAATCAGGATTACTTGACCCCAGGGATATATTAATGCACAGCGCAAGCAATAAACAATCAAGTGTAATATCCAGTGCTTTAGATGTACTGTCTGCAGTGTGAATGAGATATTGCTGGCGTGAGTGTTTGGGTGGGGAGGGTTGGAGGTCAGAGGTGGTCAAGGTTGAAAGGCAAGCAAATGACGATGACTGTGTGTGTGTGGACTTGTGTGTGGACTTGTGTGCACAGGCGTCTTTGTGCATTTCTTGCAGCGATGGTGGTGGCTGCAGCCTTATCTCATGATACAGGCAGACTGCATGAAATGGAGCCAGGAAACACAGTTCCTCCGAGCTCCGCGTTAGCAGCGTCTGATCCTATCAGATGAGGGAGCCTCGCCCTGCGGAAGTCCCACACTGCGGCCACACAGAGATGATGAGGCACAGATCGGAGTTTGTCACACAGACACGTCTCTGAAGCAGAGATGCCGAAGAGCCACAGCATTTCAGAGTGCAAATGAACCACATTTAAACATTTTAGACAAAATATCGATAACAAATCATTATATAAATAATGGGGAATCACTCCCCTTTATAATTCATTCATAACTCAAATGGAAACTTGCATCATGAAGTTGAAGCCAGCTCAGCTTCGATTTGTAACTCGTCCTTCTTGCTATCTGATGCACATGCGTGCAGCTCCTTGTCCTCAACCTCCACTGAAAGTGTCTTTACATGCCGTGACATTGTCGCTCATTCTGAATATAATGTAAAACCCCAGTTCACAAATGAGGCAAGGCAGAAGCTGCAAACAAAGCCCCCTCCCCCCCCGTTTGAGGAGAAGAGAACCTTGCCTACAAGAGACCCCAGCAAATCCATTAAAAATGGTCTGACCTTTCCCTGCTGCCATGCCTCATCCTGATGGATGGGCCGGGTCTCTGGATCACATCAGGCTAATTCTGAACGAGCCTTACAGGACAGTCAAGCTAAGCCATCCCGACGGCGAGGCAAAGCTATGACAGACAGACTTTATTGGGGAATAAAAAAAGAGATGAGAAACACGGGCTTCTCAGCTTCGTCTGAAGTGACACTTGTGACACCAAGAGCTGACCTGGTGTTCTGCTGTCACGGCACGGAGATAGATGTTCTTCCTGCTGCTGCTGGCTCCTAAAATCCTAATCAGTCGAACTGGGTTGTGTGATAATGTGCGGTGTAGTTTTGTATGGATTTATATTTCAAATTAAGATTAGGAATCAATCACATTTCCAACAGGCACAGACATGGAGTAATGATTTACTGTGTAGGGTTTTACACTATGATCAGACAGGTGAGGCATTAAGTTCTTCATGTTCTCTTTCCTGTTTACCATGACGTCCAGGCTCTGTTCTTCAGAGTGAGTCAGTGCTGTTTTTGCTCTCACTGGGTTTGTTTAGCTCAGCAGCAGCTCCTGTGAATCACTTTCCCCACCGCTTCAATTCTTCTCGCCACGTAAGCCCCTGCCCTCTGCCACCCTTCAGCTTCACATTTTCTCCACGGCTGTCTCTGATCCTCTCTTCAATAAGTGCTCGAACGATGAGCGCGATTGCCGGCCCGACTGCCTCTGAATGCAAACGCGTGAACCAAGGCCCGGGGGGGGAGGCAATTGCTCTAATCAAACTTCAGATGGCACTCACATTTCATAATGGTTTGGAACGAGGTAAACACGTCGAGATAAACGGCGCCTTGGAAGCCGCGGTTGCCGTCCGTCGTGCCTGCAAAAGGCCGGGAGGTCAGAGCTGTGTTGCTACGTAACATGGATGGAAACATGAGAGGTTTCCACAAGAGGAGCCAGGCAGGGCGGGAGAGATGCACCGCACCAATAAACTCATTCGCGCTAGGCCTGCAACGTTCCAGATTGCAGTGATTCATTTTCTTTTCGCTTTAGATTTAAATTAAAAAGAGACTATTTCTGTTTCTTTATAGTGATTATGGAAATTGACGTACGAACACCAACTCATTCCCCAACCGTGAATGAGCCCTAAATGATCTATAGCAGATGAACACAGGGAACATAGTACAACACCCACAGATGTAAGAGCCTCTTGTATCTGACTTAGTGACAGAAAGGTAGGTGTTAACACAGCTGCTTTCTCACTCGGCGTGTTGGAGGGAGGAGGCTGGTCAGATCCAACAAAAACCAAACACAGCGCTCTTTACCTTCAGCCGCCTCCTCTTGGCCCCTGCCTCCTCCATCGAAATTAACCGAGCGTCTCCCGGCCACTCAGAGCGCCGCGCCTGAGCCCTCGCACTCCTCCATCTCCTCACCTTTTCACTCACCTCTTTTATCTCTCCACTTTGGCCGTTTCCACGGTGATCCATCACGTTTTTGCCGTCGCTCTCTCTCTCTCTTATCTCCCTCCATCTCTTGTTCCAACACTTTATATTCATATCGTTCATCACATTCCATTCTGAATATCTCCGTGTCGTAATCCCTGGCTTGTGTGGGTTTTGTCTCCTATTTCATGCTGTTTTCTGTCATCTCTATTCTGCGCCCACCTTTCCTGATTTCTGACACACTTTCTCGTGCTGCCTGTGTGTGAAAGGACAATATGTGAAGCAGGTCAATGATGCACTGAACCCCTGTCTCAAAGATGATGGATTAGAGATTGTATGGGTTCTGCAGCATTAATTTGTGTATTGACTTTTATGGTTTGTATGAGTCATGACCAGATTGAGCTACCTGATCTTAGTTATGGGATGAACCTCTCACTGACTCTTCTTATTAGTCCATTGTACAGCAGCACCATCTGGTAAATGGTCTGTGTGCATATGCATGCAAGTGTTTGCCTGTGTGTGCGTATCTCTGTGTTTGTGTATGTGTGGCATCATTATTTACCTGATCTGCTCCCTCCTTCCTATTAAATTGGCTCCGAGCCGCGGTCAGATGGGCGCCGGCTCAGAGGCTATTTGAAAGGATTGTGCACAATCCTTGGGTAATGAATGATCAGATGTCAGATGGCGTCACATCAACAATGGTTTACATCACCCAGCCTACGTCACATTTATCAAACTTGGCAATTCCATTTTCTGGTAACTGTTTGGCATAATGTGCTCTAAAGGTTTCTGTTGCATCCAAGTTGGCATTTTTCCTGTGTGTGCTGGCATGTGTTCCTGAGCACGCAGGCATTGTCATATGCCACAGCCAGCGAGCTTTGATGTAATGAGTGGCGATGTCTGAAAGAAATTTATGTTTTTCAAGCTATCTATGGAGAGCTCTCAGATGATGTAACACACCCTCTAGCAGGCACAGCGGAAGATGTTGGCTCTTGGGCAGCAGTGGTTATGAATAGCTGGCTGCCTTTGAACAACTTGGTCCACCTCGACAGAATTGAATAGACATGGCTGAGTTCTATGGTGTTTTGACTGGAAAGTCATTTTGCTTCTGATTGATTTTCCCAATTGTGTGTTTCAGCTTGTTAGAAGCAGTAGTAGTGGTCTTCGAATTATTGCTTTGTGAACACAAAGCAATAATTCTCTGATTTGTGCACCAGCAAACAAAAGGCTAGTGTTAACAGTCGCCTGCTAACATTAGCATTAGCAGTTGCTTTGCTAAATTAGCCTGCTGACTATTCAGCTAACTAACAAGGCCAAAAACTGTTTGTTCAGACCAACTAAAAACCGACTTCTCAAACTCCAGTTGTGCTTTGGAGTAGAGACAGGGAGCAAAGGCTAAAGACAGTTGGAAACGAATCTAACTTATCAGTTTGTTCACTGAGCTGACCTACACCCACACAACATGACTCTTTTTCAAGCATCTCTCTTTTTCTTGCCTGGTTGTCAAATATTCAGCCATTATTTGAGTACAGCCAATTCTCCACTGGAACATCCGTGATGGCGCCAGACATGGCCGCAGCTCACAACATTTCACATGCATGGCATTTTCCCCGAGTTTTTATTTTTGTCTTTTTCCTCATGCATGTTTTATGCGCGATGCTCTCCTCACATTAGCTCTAGCCGGATCGTGTCTCCCAACATTTGATATCAGAGAATCCCACCAACCGGTGTCTCACTCCAGTTTTCCCCTTGTTCTTCTGATTTTGTTTGGCAGCCTGCTCTCCATTTTCCACTTGTTTGTCTGTTGCTGAGGCAGATGAAAAGAGAACGAGGGGGATGGGGGGGTGAGATCAGGAGGCACACAGCTCAGAAGGAACAAAGTACAAGAACCAGAGGGAAGAATCAACATCCTCCTCTCCTGTTGCTATCTTTGAGAGACTGTGACACCATGACATGTACGTTTTTGTGTCTGTGTGGCTTTTGTCTCCTTGCAAATTCAGCAACACACACTTAATTACATTTGCAACGAAAGAACGTGCAAAAATTAACTAATTATAAAATTGTGATTAATGATAATTAACACAAATGAAATTATTCATGTCTTTCAAAGTGTCTTGGTCTCTCTCTTTTTTCTTTTTTTTTTTTTTTGCTGCTTCTGCTGGCAAAGGTCTCCCCTGTGCTTCATTATTATTGAGGGAATCTGTGAGAGCCAGAGAGACGGTTCTAACACTGCCTATGCAAATGGATAAACCCAGAAGTCCATGAATACTGCACACCGAGTGCTACTGCGCCGTCTGTCATTTGCATTTGTGAGAGTAAGCAGGAAAATGGCCTTTTATTCTCATTCATGAGCTGGAATTAAGTGATGCTGCTTCGGTTGTTGGAAGTATCAAATGTATGTCCAATCCATAATTCATTGGGAGGGCGCCTATGTAGACTTTAAATGAAATGCAAGCATGTTATTCTGTAATAAAAATGTCCTTATTTCATTGCGACGATTTAATGAGCTGATTTTAAGAGATTTAATGATTCAATTAAGGAATTTATTTGTGAGTATACATAGAAGAAACTAAAAATGCTGATACTAGGCCACTTAAAGTAGTTTTATGATTTTGTTGCTGCCCTTCCTCACAGCTCTTTGAGGACTTTCTCTCTCTCTCTCTGAAACACACACACACACACACACACACACACACACACACACACACACACTGAAATA
>OMLF01018133.1:23987-47670 GCA_900302615.1 Holocentrus rufus
TCGCATATTTATGATATTAATTTAATTATTTCAATTTTTATTTTTTGGGGACATCAGAAAAACAGGATGTCAGAACCGCCCGTTAACAACACCGGCAAAGCGGTAATGATTCTAAAGTGGATGTGCCCATAGATAGAAATGCACATTACTGGTTAGATTGGCAGTAAGCAAGACATTTTAGCTTCCCCAGTCCCTGCACACACTTAGATAAACCTAATAGCGCATATGACAAAATCTTTATTGATCTAAGGTGACCATGCTAGGTGGCTAACTTAAGGCTACTTACATGTGTCAATATTGAAAAGTCAATTTATATTCATTTTTTAACAAAATTACACTCTTAGGAGAAGGCTGAAAATTTAGGAATGCACTGTAAGTACCCTTCCTCTCTTAATCCATCATTTTGGTGCCATCCTCACCTGTACCAGAGCCCTTCGAGGATGCCATCCAGTCTCAGTCCCATCCCCAGTCCCAGGGGCAAGCCCAGTCCCAAGCAGCTGGTCTCCACAAGGCAGCGTCGGTGGACAACTCCAGCCCCCTTCTGGTGCGCTCGGTGGCTTTCCGGGCACAGGAGGAGCTGGAGGGCCAGACGTGGTACCACGGCAAAATGAGCCGCCGTGACGCCGAGAAACTGCTGAGAGAAGACGGGGACTTCCTTGTTCGTAAGAGTACGACCAACCCTGGGTCCTACGTACTAACGGGCATGCACAATGGACTGGCCAAACACCTCCTGCTGGTGGACCCAGAGGGCACGGTGAGGAAGGGATACGGGCATGTGTGTATGTGTGTGCGTGTGTGTGTGTGTGTGGTGGGTGGTGGGTGGAGGGGACACAGGAAGGGAATGACAGAATGGGACACAGGATGAGGGAAGAGGCAGAGAGATGGGACAAAGCAATTTAGAAATGAAAAGAGTGCATAAATGAGACAGGAAGTAATGACTGGTAGGACAAATACAGATTTGTTTAAATGATTTCTTAGTTTGCATGAAATAATCGCATTTTGTGACATGGTATTAAGAAACTAATGACACGTCTTTCTCTTTTCAAAGGTACGGACAAAAGATCACATATTTGACAGCATTAGCCACCTTATTGGCCATCACCGTGACAACAGTCTGCCAATTGTGTCGGCCGGGAGCGAACTGTGTCTCATACAGCCAGTTGTGAGGAAATAGTGACGCTTGCAATGCCTGATGGGAAATAGGAGGCTCCGAACGTCTCTCTCTCTCTCTCTCTCCCGCCATCCTGAAACTTGAAGATGAAACATGAAGAGAGTATGTTGATGCTTAAAGGCTCCGTGCGCTGACAGTGTTTTTGGGAAATTGGCCCATGGTTACTTCACTGGAGGCACTGGAAGATGCAAGATTTGTTTAAGATAAAAAAAAAAAAAAAGATTTATAGAACTGTTATTATTTTGTTGTGATGACTGAAATGCTATATTTTTGAGAAGACATATAGGTGCATTTGGACATAATATCTTGATTTGGTGTTTTCAAACATTAAAAAAAGACAACTGTTCTTGTAGTTTAGATGAAGCGCAAATCAAACCTCAAAGAGGTGGTAACAAGAGTATTTTAGAATAAAAAATCTGAAATTTTAGTTTTGTCTGTCAAGCACAACCACATTTCTACAGGTACTGTTGGCTAAGAGTTTGAGGAAACAAAACTGTTTGGAAAAAAAAAAAACAAATGCTGTTTATATTGAACTATTTTAGGAAAAACGTCCTTTAATCTCACCAATAGCTCGACAGCTCACTTGATCAGTCACTATATTAAATCTGCTTTTACTGGGGAATAGAATTGAATGTGTTTTGCTTTACAGTAGTCACACAGTGTTGGGGTGCAAACAGACATCCTTCATAGTGCTGTCAATGGCTTTAAAGATAAAGTTTTTTTTAATGAAGTATTCTCTTGTGTCACTGCAGTCGCATGACTTAAAATCAACTGTTCTTGTGGACATTGTTCGTAGACCTTGATACCCCTTTTTTGGAAGAGGTGCTTGTGTATGCTCACACTGTAAAATATTTATGCTTTTCAAACGGTAATTATTTCTGAATTGGTTTCCTCTGGATTCTTCTTTTAACTAGGTGTGTAGTCGATGATTAGTTTTCGGGGCTTGAGTCATGCAATGGATATTCTCACATTCTTGATTAGCGTTTCTGACTTTATTGTGAACTTTTCAAAGTTTATTTGACGAACGATCACAAATGAATAGCACAATCAGAACTTTAGATCATCTGTGTCAGTTGTACCAAGACAATTCACCAATGTGTTGAGAAGCAATTTACACTATGTACTGGAGACTGAATTAGACCAATTATTTTTTTTTGGAGTTCACGTAGTGCACCCTCAATAAGGAATGTTCAATATTAGATCACTTTCACTTAATAATGTAAAAATATTGGATAGAAATGGTTTTGTTTTTGTTCTCGGTGTGTGGATATCTTATGGCAAGACTATTGTCACCAGATGTCATCAGAAATTGGCAGATGTCATCACAGAAATGGTTATTCTCTTGTTTACCCCTGAAGTTGCACTCACTAAAATTCTCTTACGTTATCAAGTATCAACAGTAAAGGATATCATTTGGCTGTGTGTTGCTCGAGGTACTATAACACAGGGGGAAATAAAATTGTAGGGAGCGACTTTTTTTTCCAATTTTTGCTTGACAGCTCAGTGTTAATTTGCATTTTGCAATCCACTGTACACATATGTTCCTCGGGACAGTTTACTGTATTTAGATTATACATAGACTGTTTTTGTAGAAACGGGATTCAAATTTTGAAATGGGTTATGGAAATAGTTAAACACCAATTCTGATAACTGACTTTTTTAATGCTCTCATCCTATCTGATGGATACCAAATGAATGGGGCATTGTGTTTGATATGCACTGGACCAGTACAATTGAACCAAAATCAGCATGTGTTCAATGAGTTTGACAAGACAGATGCAATGTAATATAATGTGCCTGTATTTTGCTGCAAGAGGGAGTGTACATGCATCTCACGACAACACATTTTTAGAGGGTCACACTATTTAGCAAAGAGCAGGATTGGGGGGGAAAAAATTGATATCTGCCAGATTCATGTACTTGTAGTTCAATCTGATAAGAATTTCCTTGATTCGTTGTGTTCCATGTCCCAGTTTGCTTCTCAGGATTCCTTTGAAGAGAGGGTACAAGAGGAAGAGCCTGACGTATTGGCATTTTTGAGAGAAAGGTGAGAGGAGGAGGGCACAAAGAATCAATGAGCGTTTTTCAACAGTTACCCGCCATAAAAGTTCACTCTATCCTATTCTTTGTGACAGGATTTCACTCAATCGAATATCTTGGGGGAGAAGGAATAATGCGCTAATTGATTTCAAAAAGCTCTACGCTCGCGTGGTGAATTCTGCTGAGATCGATCCTTATTTCAGAAAAGCGTATTTGTCGAATCACCTTTTGCAAAACGTGCAAAAGTTTTGAACAAAGAGTACCTAGTGGGAACAACTCCATACTTGAATCTCTGATTACATGATGATCAGTTGTGTGGCATACAGAAATTATGAGTATACAACCAAACATGTGGGGATACAAATAAGAACATGGCTTTTCCAGATTTCTGTTGATGAAAATGTGCCTTTTATTTGTACAAATGGTGTTTTTATTTCTTTCTTCAAAGTGCAATAGCTGATCTTTAATGGGGCATGCCTGTTCACTAGAGGTTGTGTTTTGCCCTGCTGCGTGTTGCTGCTTGAGACTCCTGTTTTCTCTCTCTCTCTCTCTCTCTCTCTCTCTCTCTCTCTCTCTCTCTCTATCTCTCCTCTCTCTATTTCTCTCTTTCTCTCTCTATTATATATTATAAATGTATCATTTCCAAATTCTAAATATAAATCTTTGTCAGAGGGAATCACAGAGAAACATGCTATTTTGGAACAGGTAAAGAAAAAAAGGAAATAAATAAAAACAAACAAAGTCCAAATGATGTTTACAGATTTAATCTTTTGGTTGTATGGGTTTATCATTATTCTGTATGACTGTTGGCAATAAAACCGTGAATGTGTAGAATCTCTTGTTGTTTATTTGTGATGTAACACATGTACTGCAGTGCTACATGTCCAAATATTTCCTCCAAAGTGTGAGGCCAGGCTCTTGAAACAATAAAGAGCTACACAATCAATGAGCCACATCAGGTGATCCAGGTGCAACATCTTTATATATACTCAACCTCTTTTCCTTTAGCTTACAACAGCTGTAAAAGAAGCTAAAATATTGCATCATATTAAATATTTGCTTAGACTTCAACTGTCAAAATTTCACATGCTGTATTCGCATGCCTCTAAACACTTCATGTTCTTTTAGTGTGCCAAGCTTCATGCTTGCAGGGGGGGATTACAAGTTTTTCTACTATGGCTTGAGAAAAGATAAACATACACACAACTTTTTTATAGTGCTACGATGAGGTTTGATAAGTTCTCTGCTGAACATGCAGCACCATTTGGCCATCTCTGAGGAAATTATTACTGTTATTTGCCAGCAGATGGAGCACTGATGCCATTAACTGCTACATCACTAACCAGCACTAATTCTTTGTCCACTGATGGCAATAATAATGCTAGTAATATACTGAACTAGTGGTTTTGACATTTCAAAATGTGTGTTCATCTAATTTACATTACATATTTTATGCTGCAGGTTTCATTGACTGTACAGTAACAGTAATGTTATTGAGTAAATACAAAATTAGAATAAACTGCATAAAAACATTTTCATTGTTTTTCGTAACAATCATTGCTAGCAATGACTCATTCTTGTCATTAAATCATCATGCATTGCTACATTTGCACCATAAAAATGCTACTCTTGACAAATTGAATAACAGTTCATTGCAGGTTATTTGTCCTCTTGCTTGTCTTCAGTGGTCTAACCACAGAGGTGACTGTCCATTTACTCTAGGTCAAGTGCATCAATCATTTGAAACTATTAAGCGTAACTGACAAATACATGATACTGAGTTGACTTACATGTTGGCCTCATACATAAATCAGTATGCCAAGTGTAGGCATATTAATGAGCCTCCACACTGTTATAATAAAATACAGCCTGTCCTGCAGCCTAGGGCTTAAGTCTCAGTTGCATTCAAATCCTCAATTCTGATTTGATCACAACTCATCATATTTCTTTCCTCAGCAATTCTGTCCACTGGGACCCAAGATGTATAATATAGGACCACCCTCACCTTCCTACAGTAGATTGCTTCCCTTCTTTCAGTCCTCTCTGTCACTCTCATGGATGGCCGGAGCAGCACTTCTGCCCACTCCTGTCACCACGGTCACTGTCCCGTGGACCATGTCTGTCTCCTGCTCCTTCTCCAGCTCAGCCTGCCTGGAGCTCGGCTGGTTTTGATTGGGGTTGTTCTGGCTGCTCCAGGACTTGCTTCTACTGCGGCTGGGCTCCAGGGACGGCCTGGCTCCCCCGCTGCCATTGATGGAAGCCTTCCCCGTGTACAGAGAGCCGCACACCAGGCCCAGGAAAGCCCGTCTCATCTCTCGACTGGCGAGAGTGTAAATGACCGGGTTCATGGCCGAGTTGAGCACAGCCAATGCAATGAACCAGTCAGCCTTATAGAGGATGGAGCAGCGCCGGCGCTGCTCACAGGCCACATCCACCAGTAGCAGGATAAAGATGGGGGTCCAGCAGGCGATAAAGACCCCAACCACGATGATGACGGTGCGCAGCAGGGACATGGCGTGCTCCGAGTTGCTGTGCTTGCTCACCTTCCGGCTGCTGGACTTCACCAAGATGTAGATGCGGGCGTAGAGGACTGAGATGGCTAAGAGCAAAGCCATGAAAACGATGATACAAAAAGCCACATATTTCTTGGTGTAGAGGGGGAGGACTGTGGAGCACTCGGGGAGGTTGTCCAGGCAGTTCCAGCCTAAGATAGGCAAAGCCCCAAGAGATATAGCAATGAGCCAGCATGTCCCTATGAGCAGAAACACCCTGTAATTCTTATTGGCATCATAAGGCCTCATCTTGATCATAGTCAGATGTCTCTCTATAGCAATCGCCAGGAGACTAAAAATGGACGCCCCAAGCGCTACAAACATGCTCCCCTCTCTGACGAACCAGAGAGCAGGGGACAGCTGGAGGGTCTTCTCCCCTGAGAGGAGCAGGTTCACCAGGTAGGCTACTCCAGCCAGCAGGTCACATAGTGCTAAGTTGCCAATGAAGAAGTACATGCGATTGTGGAACCGGTGGTTTTTCCATATGGCAATCAGCACAGTGAGGTTCTCCAGGACGATGAAGCTGCATATGATGAGGAACACAATGGTTTTGGTGTCCAAAGTGCCACTGGTGGTGCCACTGCTGGGCCGGTGGTCTAGCTTTCCCGTGTAGTTGTAGTGGAGGTATATCTGAGGGTTGATCATCTTCAAAGTACCAGGGACTGACACTGGATGTCAGACTTGAGCAAGGAATCCCGTGTCAGCAATTCCACGGTCTGAAGGGCAGTGCAACATAAGCAGAACAATAATGTTATTTTATGAAGTAGTCACTTGACAGTTGTCCATATTTTAGTGTGAAACATTGCAACTTATGCTTTTATTAAGGGGAAAAAACTATTATCAGCCATTTCCCTGGAAACAAAACCTCATTAAGTTCAGTTACAAAAAAAAGAAAGAAAAACTACTACCACACAATAGCTTAGTCTTAAACACTCGCCAATCTTTATTTAGATTACATATCTTACAGCTAGTCACTCGTTGCTTAATCATTCTCTGAAATGGAGAAAACATTCATTCCTATTCATTTCATTTTTTAATCTTACTGATGAAGAAAATGTTTTTACTTTAAATGGCCATCCTGTACCCTACAATTATCACTTAAAATTATGAAGGATTTCTGTGTTTAAAAATGTAATTACTCCACATGCCATCTGCAGCATTGTCTTAACCATTTCCCTCAGTGGAGATCAAAAGTCAGCTTACCTTGCGATGCTGGCAGTTTAGCATTAGTTGAAAGTGAAACGCTCGCTGGAGGACAAACATTGCATCGCCGAGCGGCTGAATTTCCTCAGTCTGTGGACTTCTCGGAAAACTTTAATTCCCTTTCGCTCGTCGGAGGAGAGCAGGCTATTCATCTTTCGGTGATCTTACTCCGGAGTATCACTGTCGACGTTTGGCTCCAAGTCACACCCCTGCCTCAACTCGGCGCTGGGAGAGCAAAGTTGGGAGGGTCCCTTCACTTTGATGATTCGTATGGCATATCAAAGTCAGGGGATTCAAGATATGGTACACTGTTTCATTTCATTACATACACATTTTCGTTTCTCTCAGAGTGGTTATGAAATCAAATTAAAAACAAACGTCATCAAAGTAGGGTTTTTTTATGCTTTTTTATGTGGTAATGAGAAATGTCACTTAAATACTGTGTATCAAACACCTCGCTAGGTGTAATCATGTAGCCAAATATGGGTGAGTTTCATCTTCATGAAATTCTATTTTATCCCCCTAAACCAGCCTAAGAAAACAAAACGATAGAAGAAAATCACATCTGTGCAAGCAACAACAAAACACACACACATATAGATAGATATAGATAACCTTATAGGCTCTCATTTAGCCTGTAAGGTTATGCAAAAGCCTTTTCCCTGTAGACATCATTAAGCCATAAACATAACTCTGGCAAAACTCTGTTGAAAAGTCTGTGCTGCATCAGCTGATTTTACAAGTTTTCACTGTGGTGATCCTATTGGGCCCCGGCCAGTGGAGAGAGACTGTGGGTGGGTGGGGGGAGACAGAGCACATAAAAGTGTAAGTTAAGTTGACTGCAGTAGTTGGTGATGGCTGTGTGTGATGGACCACTCTAGCCCATCCTTTGTTCTGATCCTCCTGTCATGACCTCATGTCCAGGAAGGATGGGCAGGGCTGGCAGCAAGGAATGGGGCTTACCAAACACTGAGAGGCTGAGAGAGAGGCAGATGACACCATGAAAGTGGGCGGATATGGATGTGACACAAACGAGACTAAACTAAACTATGACCAAAGAGGTTTTGCTGACGAAAACAAAAACAAAAAATGCATTGAATGACTGAAACGTGGCTAAAACTAATAAACTTTTAGTTCTAACACTATATTCAAGCGGAATCTAGAATTGGCAGTAAAAATAACTCTGCATGAGTAATGCACATTCTCTGCAGATGGACACGACTCCCTTTAGTACGTCCCAAGAACCAAGAATCGTGCTTCTGTATTTCATGCAGTGCCACGCATTTCGCTGCTCGAAATTTTCCCCAAGCGAAGCACATACTGTGACACAGACCAAATTACTTGATAGCAGATCTGCTCCGATGTATGTCGTTATTAACCCAAAGGAATGTTTTGCGTGGTTGAATAAATGGCTGTGGTCTGGCAGTGGGCCATTTGCATTGTTACAGTCACAATTCTCAGCCGTTTCCTGCAGGTCGCACCGTGCCAGCAGCAGTGGGAAAATCTGAGGGAAAGCCCAAGTGCTTACTGCGGGCCCGGCAATCTGGTACCAATCATCGCATGAGTCTACGTAAAAGAAGTTAGACGAGTGGAGGAGGAACATGGTTGGAAAAACCTTGAGATGATCAGCCAGCTACAGTGATGTGGACCTAGCAACTGCATTTACATAAACTTAAGGCCAGATATGAAACCATCAGCAAGTATAAACCCATAATATGTGGTTAGAGTGAGTCCATGGCTATGTGTATTCATAGACTACTTAAGAAGGCTATGGGTGGAGGGGGGTTTCACTTTTGCAGGACCACCCTCACAAAAATGTTATTTTCTTGGCAACCGCTGCTTTGGTTTCAGTGAGGCTGAATTTTCCTGTCATCTCTGTTGGCGGGACAGTAATTAAACGTCTCTGGCTGCCATTTTCTAACTTCAGGAGTGGTAGCGCTGACCTCCCCCTTGTATCATCAATGCACCATACGGTTGAGTTCCCTCTGCTATTATGGAGTATAAGCCCAGAAACCACAAGCCCTCATTCAAAAGTACAGTACAGCGTAGCCTCACAGTCCCTCACAGTAGCTGTTCTCACAGCTGGTAAATCCATCCCGCAGAGACAGTTTCCATTGCTCAGACTGAGGCATACCTCTGAACATCCAAGTTTTTCTGTAATGTTGTTTAATGTTGAGGATGATAAATTAAATTGTATACTTAAGGAAGAGATCGAGTAGAGAGAGAGAGAGAGAGAGTTATAAAAATTTATATCTTTCAATTTAAACATCGTCTGCTGTCTATAGACAAAGACACGGCATTTAACTAAATAACACTTTATTCCAGGCCCTCACATATGGATATTTATTATTAATTATAATGCCATACAAAGGTAGTATGCTCTTAAAATGCATACACTTATACAGTTTTATAAGGGCATTCATAATTGATTATAATGCAGTATATGTGATTGTTAACACACCATAATAGCTCTCATTTAAATCAGTGAACTAATGGTTATATGATAATGACCGGATAGAAAAAGATAAAGGCCTTGTGCTTTAGTACTATAAGCACATTACAAATCTATTTGGCTGACATCAGTAGTGTAGCCATTACTGCGCTGGATTTTGCCTTGTTCTAGCTCTCAACCCTTCATTAGAGTGCGAGAGCTGGGGTCAGAGCCGTGGGCCGTGGGCACATGCATGTACAATTACAAGAAAACCCTGTGCCTTTAATTTCACCCTCTCCATTTTAAGGCAACAACACACCCCATGAGTCTGGGCTACAAATCTGAGGCGGACTGTCCCCTCCTGCCTTGTGGCTTTGTGGCGGCAGTATTTCGAGGCACGGCGGTCTCTTGCATGCAACTCAACAGAACAAGGCCTCTGAGACGTTTCTGAGGCATAATTTCAGCTGTGGCACAGTTTAGTCTAGGAGCAGCGCAGTCTGCCAACCCTGGAAGGCCACACAAACAGAAATAGGGCTTCAGTTCTGTCATTTCTTCCCGCTGCAACGGCTTTCAGTTCTTTCACCTTTAACAGCAAAGTGGAGAGCGTTTGATTTTCCATTTCATTTGTCTCCAACTGAGAGATTGGCCTGATAGCTGGACTGAGTATCCACCAATGGATCTGTGTTCAAAGGTACTTTGGTGGTTCCTCAAAGTAACAGGAAGACCACCCAGTATCACAATGGCTGACATCAGCATAGAAACAAAACAAACAAACAAAAAAAAGGATTAGAATGAATGGAATGGACTACAATTACTGGATTTGACTTAGGAAGCCACGATGCTTTCTAAGTCATGCAGTCGCAGGCTCATTTTGAGGTCTTTCATGACGATTCCACAGCTCCCAACCATGATTCCTGCTTAAGAGCTTGGTTGCTGCCTGTTACCATAACCATCATTGTGTGGTGTGGTAGGTGAAAACAATTACAACTAGAGGGGGCACTCAGAGAGTTCAACCCCTGCACCCTGCATGTTTGACAGTGAAATACTATAAGACAAATAATGTGTGAAAAAGTTTTCCATCAGTTCAACCTTTCAGGGTCACTGAAGATCAAAGCTCATGTGACCAATAGAAAGGTCATGCATGACTTTATATTAGTGTTTAATAGCAACCATATGCGTATCTCTTACCAATTCACTGATATGGCCATTCTAAATATTCCCTATGGACTAGCATTGGGCCACAGCCTTCACCTTGACCTTTGACCCTGACATTCGACCGAATCTTCTCAAAATCAAAGCACTTCTTCCTTTCTTGACCCTTAGATTTCTCTTAAATCTCTTCGCTAATTTCAATGGTGTTTATCGTTAAAGGCTTTGCGACCATGAGTTCAACCTGTCCAGGTCATGTGACCAATAAAACTGCAAAGAACTTCCTCTGCACTCATAAGTACTCTGAATTAAAGGTGCCCTTAATTCAGAGTTCCATGAAAGGAAAATGTGGTGTGACATTAGACAAGAAAAGTAAAGGAACAAGCACTGGACCTCTGCCAGTGGTGCAATTTGGGGGAAAGCAAGTAGTGGGAGAATGGGATTTGTACATTTTGGCCTGAAGGTGGCCCTAATGGAAAGGTCATGAGGTCACAAAAGTTGACAGGCTTCATCTTCTGAGGAACATGAATGTGCTTTCCAAATTTCCTGGCAACCCACCTAATAGATTGTGACATTTTGGCCTAAGGGTGGAACTACAGAAGAAGTAACTCTAAACTTTGTTTCAGTTCATTCCTTGGAAAGCGTGTGTATGCTGTGACATATTATTTGGCAATCTGCCCATTACATTTAGAGAGAAGTTGTGCACAAGTCAGATGTTTGGCTCGAGGGTGGTGCTAGAGGAAAGGTCACAATCAAGACGGTGATGGTGGTGCTAGAGCAGTGGTTCTCAAACTGGGGGTCACGGCTCTCCAGGGGATCGTGAGATGATACCAGGGGGGTTGCAAGATGATTATGACATAGGAAAATACACAAACATACTACACAAAACTATTTTCAGGTTTAGTTTTTCATATCTTTTCTCCATTTTTTGACTGTTTTCTGGTGAAATGCAGTGTAATTTAAAAATTTGAGGCTTCCTTTGTAAAGTAAATAAATGAACCTGAAAGTGGAGCTGTTCTCCCGTTGGACTGATCATGGCTCTGCGTCACAGTCTGTCACGGGGGTCGTGAGTAGGCGTCGCTTTGTTTTAAGGGGTCCTGAGTGAAAAAGTTTGAGAATCACTGTGCTAGAGGAAAGGTTATAAGGTCAACAAAAGTGAAAGGGTTCATCCTCTGGGCAGCATCAATGTGCTCACCAAATCACATGGTGAACTAACCAATATATTTATTGAGACACTGTGCACCAGCCAAAATTCGGCCTGGCACTAGAGGGAAGGTCATGAGGTCACCAACATTGACAGGTATCCTCCGGGGATCTGTCAAATAGATCTCAAGATATGTTGCCTTGGAGTGAAATGTTTAACTGCCAGAGGGGCCAAAGCATCACTCTTATCAGGAGTTATGTGGTCAATAGGCAAATAAAAGTATAATAACCTAATAACATAATAACAACAACTAATGTTTAATTTGTTGTGTGTGTGTGTGTGTGTGTGTGTATGTATGTGTGCTGGCAGATACAAACCCTGGCTTGCATAAGAGGAAGAGAAGCAGGATGTGAACCGTGCTTCAGGTCTGGGTAAGGGGCTCGGCAGGGCTACACAGATCAGTGGCTCAGCTGCTACTTTGTGTCAGCTTAGTTAAATTTATTGAAGGTGGTGAAGGTGAATAAATGAAATATTACTCCTACTACTACCAACAACAACAACAACAATAATAATAATAATAACGATAATTATTATAATAATAATAACAATGATGATAATATTAGGAAACCATAGAGAAGTAAATTACTCTGAAGTGAATAGCGACGATAACCTAATTAATATCATGTCCTTTACTGCCCACCCCTTGAGTGTAATTTCTCGGTGCGGCCCTGTGCTGAGGTTGATTTTGACAACTTCTGCTGTTGGAACTGCACAATAATAGATCGCAGCAATGATTTTCTTAGCACAACATGATTGCAGCGTTTCTTTTCTCTTTTTTTTCCTGTTCTATTGGTTTGGCTTACATTTAAGCAGTGATCATTTAATGAAAGGAGATACATGTCATGTGGAAAATCAAATGAAGGAGAGTGTACAGACTTAGGGTTACAAGGGTTGTAGAAGCATAATAAAGATGCAATCACTGTTATACACACTGCAGAACAAACTAAACTTGAGCTTGAAGTTATTCCTAACATTTGCAAAGTTGGAAAAATCCAATTTGTTTTCTGGAACTGCTGCACAATACATTTTCTCTACATATTACAGAAAGGAACAGTGCTTTATTAATCCCACTCTATGAAATTCTTTTGTAATGGAAACATTATAAGTAATGAAATACACAGTAGCATTTCATGCACCCAGGGACCTTATGGGGCTCTTACACCAGTCATATTGCCATTGTAAAGGTTGTTTGTTTGGGAATTACAAAATTTCCATCAGGTTATTATTTAAACTTTTTTCAACCAGGCAAGTCATTACGAGCAAACTCTTATTTACAATAGCAGCTTGGCAAGTGGCAAAAAAAAACACCTGAGGGGAGGGGGGACGCAACTAAGAGATTAACTGGAAAGCTGTTCAAGGACAAGAGCATACAAGTTACAATGTGGGATTATTTTTTACCAACATGGGGTGGCAACTTTATAACCACCATTCTATTGCACTGACTTGTCATTCTCTTTTACAATGTTGAGTGGTTTTTAGTTTCATAGTTAATAATTTGGTTTTGAAGCTTTCTCCATCATCCAGTTGATTCTAACTGTGTTTCTGAACTTAAGGAAAGGCACTCACACCAATTTGATTTTACATTGTGTTACCATTAACATTGTTTAAGTAGTGTAATTTGCTAGTGAGGGCAACAACATTTCAAGCTGAAGGGAAAACAACTATCGCAATGTGGAGGGAGAAAGATCAATAAATGTAATGCAGTCAGGAACTCCTAACCACTTTCATAGAGTGTTGGAGCTGTGTGTGGAAGGTGCAGTTGGACAAACATTTCTTATCTCTGTCCGTTAATGTACTGGAAGCGGATGATTCAATTTTCAGTGGTTTCTTTGCTCATGTACAAGGCTGCACAATCATCAAAAAAGCATTAGGTACATAGTAATGGAGAGTTGGATCTCTAGAAATGTTTAACATCTAGTTTCAAGAAAAAGGAAAGTCATTGTACAAACTCATAGTGCCTGACTAGTCAAATCTCTTATTTTTGAATCTTCTATGACTAACTCTGATCAGGAAATCAAATGGTTGAACAACCATGATACTTATGGGGTCCATATGATCTTTTCCCCAAGCTCCACAGCTTCTAGACTCCTTTCTGGTTAACAACATTATAATAGCTTTCCATTCAGCAGTAACTCAGGCAATTACCAATGACTGCTGAACATTGTTACAACATGCTCTGAGTACTGCAGGCCTAATGGGCTTGACAGACTGAGGCATTATACAGCCTCATGATTACTGAGAGGTTAATGCCATTGACTATACAACCCTTAAGGAAACAATACACAATCTCAAATTTTCCACCTGCTGCCTCGATGTTTTTCCCACAAATTTTCTGAAGAACAACACTGTCAACACTGTTGCAACAGATCTGCAACTTCAATATCTTTCCTAAGGCTTTGAAAACTGCTGTTATCAAGCCTGTAATTAAAAAAGGCTACCTTGATCCCTCTGTAATTTCCAATTACAGACTTATATCTAATCTACCCTTCATAGGTAAAATCATTGAGAAAGTTGTCTTCCAACAAATTAGCAAATTCTTAACCACAAACAACTACTGTGATAGCTTCCAATATAGATCTACGCCCCAGTAACAGCACAGAGACCGCTCTTATTAAGGTTTGAAACGACATTCATCAAAATACAGACTCTGGCAAAATCTCAGTGCTAGTGCTACTGAATCTTAGCGCAGCATTCAATACTGTCGACCACACTATACTGCATGGTAGACTAAAAAACTGGTTTGGACTCTCTAAATTGCTTCAGATCATATTTTCAACTCAGAGACTACTTTGTC
Source organism: Holocentrus rufus (assembly GCA_900302615.1). Lineage (NCBI taxonomy): Eukaryota > Metazoa > Chordata > Actinopteri > Holocentriformes > Holocentridae > Holocentrus > Holocentrus rufus. The sequence continues at coordinate 38,532 of OMLF01018133.1, forward strand.
TCCATTGGCAAATATGCATCTGTGCGAATCCCCATGACATCTGGAGTTCCACAAGGATCAATCCCAGGGCCTCTTCTATTCAACATGCTCCCATTCGGCATGAATTTGAACTCACACTTTCACGCCCACACCCTTGACCTCCATGCCAAATTTCATCCTCCTCGGGCGAAAACTGTGGCCACCACAGGGTGGGGAAATTTTGACCTATAAAGCTGTTGGTCGCAGCTAAAAATGTCACTTTCTTTTGAACTGTAAATGTTCTTCCCCCCTTGGACCAAACAATGTAATTTTGAATGCTCAGATGCATCACTTCCCCATATTTTGTCAATATCAGATCCATGATGACTGAGATATTGCACTGGATACATGGACAAAGGTTGTCATGCTATTTTTGGCTAATTCTGAATGTGTGAGAACACAGTGGTGAGATTCATCATTCCCACAAGTCTGGGCAAAATCAAACAGGTAAAAGTGAAAACGCTGTAGTGCACCGCTTAGGGCAATCAGTGCAATTTAAAAATTGGCCAAATAGAGCAATGAGATGAGTTATTCCCTTAAGTTTTGCCAAAATCTGTTCATTGGCACCTGAGTAATTGTATATCATGAAGGATGGATTGTTGGACATACCAGGGTCAACCCATCCTTTCCCAATTTCTTTGTGGGGGACAACAGTTAGAGCAATATGGACACAGACTCAGAGTGCACATGGGGACACTCAGTCAAGCGTGATATGAGTGTTATTCTCTTTAGTGTGATATTTTCGCTTTCTCACTAATTATTTAGAGCGGCAGAAGTTAAGTGGAGACTTAACCTTGCTTGTAACAACCATTAAAAGGCTCTATATAGTAAAACATTGTAGAGGAAACTGCTATGCATCCCATATACATAGTGTATACATATTTCATTAGAGGCCATATAGTGACTGGTGCCTTCCTGGCCTCCACTGGCCACGCATGCATGCACGCACGCGCACGCACACACGCACACACACACACACACACACACACACACACACACACACACACACACACACAAACAGTCTGCTATTGATGACTAGAAAAGGATTGATTCGGAGTCGGAGTGACTGACGCTGATGACGAACAGACTGAGACGGCACCTGACAAACTGTCTGGACAAACTGCTGCATCTGCATTCGACTGGATTTCTCTAAGGCTCATTGATCATGGTTTAGCTTAATGTTGCATTAAGGGAGAAATGTATTCAGCTCCTAACAACTAACTTTTATATTTTGTTATAATTATTTTTTGGGGGTGGGAATTGAAATTGGATAAATCAGCAGGGATCAGAGATCTTCAGTATTGTTAGAGGGCAAATGTGGATATTCGGTTTATTGTATTCATGCAACTGTTACATAATAATTCCTATGGCCTGAAAACTGGATGTGAAATGGATCTATATGCTTAATCAAGACCAAAAGGAAGAAAATAATATAAATCTACCAGCTACAGAAGCCATAAAAAAGGTTTGAAGTGAGTAAATCACCTTAAAATGAAACCTGGTGGGAATCAGATTAATGAAAACAAATTATGGATGAAAAATTTGGAAAATAGACCAGATCACAGACCTATTTAAAACCATGTGCTTTGCAACATTCAGCTCAGCAAAAAGTAAGATCCAAACAGTGATTTTGATTTTGTTGTCAAAAGCATGATGAAGAAATACCAGCAGTTATACAATATGCGAGAATCACAAAGCACTTTGAAGCTTACCATCATAGTATCTTACAGCTGTTTCTGCCTCGTTATTGAACCGAAGATCACAGTTTGGGTGGGGGACTATGGATTTGGGTCCATCTCTCTGTCCCTCCCATCTGCCCATCATGTGCAGTTTCTGAGTATCTACACGGCTGTTTTGGATGAGACTTCTGCTGGGTCAACACTGCTGGGTCAACTCTGATGACCCTCTGGAGAATGATGCATTTTTTGAAATCCATTATCCATAAAACGAAACAGATTGGAACAACCACAGCACAACACATGTGTTTGGTCATGTGTGTCACATCTCAAATGAAGAGAGTCAACAGAACAGGCAGGCAGGGTTTGTACAAAGTCTTGAAAATTTGGAAAATGCTTAATTTTAACTGTTACATTTTCAAGGTTAGGAATATGCTTGGATTCAAATACACTCGTTGAAAAATGCTTGATTTTCAACATAATCTGGTGTTTCATCGACACAATCATTCATGTAAAAAGTCTCTTAATATTTGAAATGATCCCATTTGAAATGAAATTAATAAGAATTAAACAATCATATTAATCAAAGTTAATATGAACAGCTGGTAAAAAAATAAAAAAGTGACAATATACATTGATTGCTGTAGGTATAAAGGAATTATGCAAACTTTATTTTTCGCAATTTCATTTAAAGTAACAATTTAGATTAGATGATAAACAAAATTTCCAGACTGTCGAAGAGTCTGGAAATTTTGTTTCAGGTACCTTGAAAGTGCTTGAAAAGGGCTTGAAATTTACTCTCCAGAGGCTTGACGAACCCTGAGTGGGGATTAAAATAGATTAAATAGCCTGATGCTTCACGACTGTAAAAAATGAAGTGTAAACAGCCGTCGCTATTTCATGCATTAGTGCATTCATTTGCCTAATCTTGGGTCTTTCGACCAGGGACAAGATCAAAGCCATCATGGAAACCCCCTCTCACCCTCTCTACAATGAGTTGTGGCACAAAGCAAGAACTATCTGCTTGATATAGACATTGTGTCCCCACACGTCTCGTGAAGATCTGCACTCTACTGAGTGCACTCTTCTAGTTTATACATGGTTTTTGTTGACATAGCTCTCCTGACTGTTTTGCATTCAAATTAAGGTTTTTGTAGCATTGCATAGAACCTGCAGGCTACACAATTATGCCAGATTTAGACTATGTATGGTAGTAGAACTGTCACTGTCTTTGTAAGAAACTCTCTCACCTGGGTTCCCATCTGGGTGCATTACTTCTGGACATACATAATTTTTGATGGTTGGATTAATACTGGTGCAGTGGAGCTATACCCCTTCTTAGTGCATGTTAATGCGATCACATTGTCTTTATTTTCCAGCAGTTATTCAGATTTTTATTCCTCTGTTTCATAACAAGTGTTGTCGTGCGGATGTACCCCTGGATTTGTAAACCATTTTGTACTTCTTTCACATTTTAGTCTCAGAGGATGAATAACTGTCAACTGGATAACTGGATACTATTGCTTTGAATCCTGGAGTGGGAGGGTAGCCAGTCATGTGTGTGACTTTCAGTGAGTGTGCCCACCTCTTCCCTCTTCCTCTTATGCAATGCATGGACTTGGACAATGAGAATCATCATAAATCACATTCATAATGTTTGACTCTTTCTTATCTTGAATATCACCCTGATCTGTCTAACTTTATTTGCACTGCTAGAATATGCTAGGGCAAACAGTGTAGTTATGTATGCTGCTTGTATGGCACTAGCTTCAAACATCCACACAGTCCAATTAAATATTTGACAGGGAACCAACAAGTTTAACAGCATTTTATAACATCAGCATTTTGGTTCACTAATGAAAGACGAAGTAATCATAAAAGTCACTGCCATAGTGAAAAATACTTGGGGTACATAAAAAAAAAAAGTAAAAAGTAAAAACCTAATCCTGCCCCATGTGTCAGCCATTATATGAAGGCATGTAGCTTGGACATTTGAGGGGCAGAAAGTAAGCTGAGAAACTAAAAAAACTAAATAATTTTCCATGCCTGCTGTTTAGTAAGGTTGTGGCCGATCATTTCATTAAGTAAGCACATGTTAATTTAACCCATCAGCCCTGTCAGTTAGTGGATTATGCAGTTTTATATGTATAAAGAACTAAATTCCAGGCTATTGATTTTCCATCCATCCTTAACCTCTTCTAGAGAAGTAAGCAGACTATTGTCTTGTTATGTCACCCATATTGTTCCTTTTATTTGAGGTCTCGCCACAGAAGAACTGTTGCTTTTTCAAGCTCCTTTGTTTGGAAGGTGTTTCCTCAGTCGTCCTTTCGAAAACCCCCACAGAGAACATCAGACCACATTACCTCAAGCAGTCCCTGTTGCCTAACTTGTAGCTACATTGTATAGTTGCATTGTCAAACGGCTTCCTCAGAGGATGTCCCATTAGACATGGCATGGGCATGCCCTCAACCGGTGAACACACATGTAAACTGACCTAACACGCACACACACACACACACACACACACACAACCAGACATAGTAAGGACTGCTTTAGCCCACCGACAATGGGCCTCAGAGGATCATCTGAGGTGGCGACTGGTTCTGAGGAAAAACAGGGAGAGGAACTCAGAAAGGGCATGGCAAGGCCATAGGTTAATAGGTCAGGAAGTCACACCTTTGGAAGCTTAGAGTTCAGGAAGTTACACAGACACACACACACTCACACAAACACAGACTCAGACATGCACAAACGCACATTTAAATACTGTGTTGTTAGGTAGTACTATTGTTTTTTTCATCACTAATGGAGGAGGTGTATTTGAAGCATTTGGCTCAGGCTAATGACTGAGCCGGCCATTTAGCCTTCATTCAATGTCTGTGCGAAGAGTGCATCCCTTGTGTGGGGTAAGATAAGAGAGTCAGGCTCATGGCAGAAGTACCTGCTTCTTGTTCCACATATTATTCTTTTAGATAATAGCAGTAGTAGGAGTAATTGTAAAATGGCATATAAGGATCGCCTTTATGCATAACTTACAGATTCAACATCCAAAATAGAAAATGTGTAAGTCTAAGTGTAGCATAAATGAGGAAGATAAAGGTTATGGTTAGGGTTAACTTAGATATACACATAAATGAGGAAATTGACAACTGAGAACTTTAATAGTGCAGGCTGTAAAAACAGAATACACTATAAATATTCTCACTTGTCAACTTCCTCATTTATGGTTGAATTTAAGTCAAATTTTAACTGTAATCTCTATCAAAGTATTCACAAGCTAAAGCTCATTTATAGTGACGTTTTATTGAGCAATTTTAGTGAACAAAGACAAAAGCCAGTAGTAATAATCTGGGCAGTTGGTGAGGAATGGCAACAAATCTAATAACAAGGACAAGATAATAGTATGCAACAAAAGCATATGAATCAGTTGCACAGAAGTGTCTCCAAAAGAAGGGTGTATTTTATCAGGTCTGACTAATTTCTCTGAAGTATAATGTAGTGAAAGCCCAAGCCTCAAGCTCTGACTTGTACGAGGTGAACAAGGTGAGAGACTTGAGTCAAACTGTCATAAAATATCTTGTCTGCATCTGTGAATTAGTCACTACCAAGGAAATGCTTTCGTTTTTGTCACAAAATTTTCATGTCAATTTTCAGTCGCCTTATGTTTGAGTTCAGTAGCAGTGCGAGTGAAAGTCAGTGCAGGCTTCAAAGAATTTGGGTTCAAATTGCATACAGGCCTTGTCAAACTGCTCCATTAGGAGACTTTGTTTCAGTTCCACACTGCACACTCTCACAATTGATCAAAAACAGATATCCTGATACAGTAACGTCTTTGCCAGTGAAAGGACAGCTGATTACTCATCAAGAGATGGGCTTTTAAAAATACCAAAAATACCAAATCTTCCTTTAAACCTATCAGTTCCTGTGACATTTATTCGTCATCAGGTCGACCTTTTATTATAATTATCCTTCCTCACATTTTTACGGCTGTTTGACGAGGTGTAACCTTCATGAAACAGCTGCAGCAAGTCTAACATGTAAAGATTCTGCCCACAACTTATAGTATATATTTATTTTTATTTTTTTTCATGAGAGAATTTTAAAAAATCCTCTGCAGAACATGTCATTATAAATAACTTATGCTGCCTGTTCTAAGAAAGTAGTCATTCTTCATTTTTGAGATATAGACATTTATTTTATGCACTTTTGCATTATTTCAAAAGTGAGATGTGTGGAGAAATTGCAACTCTTGGAGATACATAGAATTTACAAGCACACTGTATTGCATGATACTGATCTGAGGTCAAATGAATGCATAGGTTTTGACTCCGTTCTGTTGTTCTGAAGAGTAATCTTTATTCTTTAGCGCCCTCCAGAGGGGAGAGGCTGTATCAGGAAGCAAGGGTTATTGATAAAATTGCACAATATTTAATTATTTCATTAATTTACTGTATTACGTGGTGTAAAATCCTTTAAAATGTTGGAAACTACTGCATCATCATTTTTAATTTGTTCATCTTATTTACAGACATGGAAAGGGGCAACACATGTTCATCTTCCTTTACACCTATTAATATTGAAGTTTCATTTCATTCAAGGTTAATTACACAGTTGATAGAATAATATAGACGTTTTTTTTTTTGATAATCATCTAAACTGTTTGGTTCATCTTCAGGAAATAGAGATATGCATGTAACAATACAGCTTTTTTCCACTAGAGGTCAGGGCAAAGAAACAAGTCAGCACTCACACACCCCAAATGACTTTTGCAAGTTGAAAAAAAAAAAGAAAAGAAAGAAAATTGAAATCTCAGCCAAAGCCAATACTGCGCCACTCTGCATTTTCTAGTTCTACATGTTCAGGTGATACAGCAATAAAACATTAAAACTATTAGGACAATAATAACTAAATCAGTAAATAAATAAATAAATAAATCAGGTTGGGTTGAAGTGAGTGTCACCATGGTGATCTCTTAATATCCCACGTTGCCACGTTTCCACCCTGAAAATATGTCATGTCATTATTATTAGTTACTAGAATCCTGAACTTCCTTCAGCTCTAATGATTTCATTAAGTCACTTGATTCCACAATTATTTAGCTGAGTCAAAAATCCTAAAATCGTTTTGCAGCTCAGTTTCATTCATACATACATAAAGTATTCAGGAAGTGATAAGTATACACATTGTTGAGTATACTCAAACTGTGTGGAAAACCAAAACATTAAATTGCAGCTGGCCCCTGACACTGACCTCCTTTTTTTTTTTTTTTTTTTGGCTGTCCTGACTTATATAAATAATGACATTGAACGAGCAGACCACAATATGTCCAAAGTGTTGGATAAATCTTAGATGACTTTGCTGTGTTGACAGTCGACGTAAAGTTATCGGGACGCAGAGGGAAGAGGTTCCCACAGAAGTCACCGGAGTCTCATCCATCACAGCTGGCTGTTCTCTCCCATTTGATGTTCTCTCTCTCTTTCTCTGCGGTGCATAAGACTCAGTCAGTGATGTCCCTCCGTCTCCTCATACATGACAGATATTCAGCAGATATCTGTCACATGCTGTATATGCAGAACTGACCTCTGATTGACAAGGATTTTGTCCGCAGTGTGACTTCACCTCGCTCAGCAGAGCAGACTGCCTTTTCAGTCTCAAGGTGACAAATAGCTGGCTCATTGTTTGAGCTTTATTCATGTTTGTTTGAACCAAATAAAAGAATGCACTGCAGTGGAAGCTCGTGTGCACAGGAGGGTACACTCATTACAAATGAGAGTATGCACCTATTTTAAATTCTAAACAAATTTTATCCCCCTTTTGTACTGCTGTAAATATTTGTGAATGAGGTTCATAGTATTCATTATTGTATGTAGCAAAATATCAGGCCTGTGTAAGCTACTTGAAATATGTTTCAAGAACATAAATCAAATGGAACCTATTAGCTTTTGTATACTATTTGAACTTTTTTTTACCACCTTTTATTTGCCACTACATGACTAAGCAGAGGAAATGTATTTTTTTTTTCCTTACAAAATGCACCAGCCTCATACTGACACTTCCCCACAATATCTGAGAGACAGCTAATCTAAATTAACAAGAGTAATTTATCAGAGTACAGCACAAAAACACATTAGTGCCATGCTGGTCAGTGGCTGTTTACAGCATGTTGTTAATGTGCTTGTTTAACGTGTTAGACATGATAAATCTTTGCTATTCAAATTAACACATAACACATAAAGATTAACACAGAATCAAAGGAAAATTGTCAAACGCCGTGCCAATTTTTTCCTTTATGAAATTCTAAGTGCTTTTCTGTGATTCACATGTATTAAGTGAATTCTGAATAATTAACTGCAGTTCAGTTTAAAAAGTAAAAGTGTTCATTTAAGCTACAAGCAATTTAACTATTTTTAAATGCCTCATCAATTTGTTTGTAAAATGTTTGCCTGATTGATTTCGAGAGCATCTGATAATTTGACATTGTACAACAATGTAAAACAAACTGGCAGGATCTATCTATCTATCTATCTATCTATCTATCTATCTATCTATCTATCTATCTATCTCATATTTTGTATTCTTAATAATAAGGGCTCATCATACTCCAGTACATGCACGTACGCACACACGCACAGACCACACACACACACACACACACACACACACAACTCTTGGTAAATTTAAAGAAATATTACTCCTGGACCAAAGCAGAGTTCAACATTTAGTGTCTTTATAAAACAGATTTGCAAAATATAGCCAAGGCTCATTCATTTAAATACGCATAAATAGCAAGAAAATATTTTCCCATTTCAATTCAAATAATTTTTGAATAACAGTTTTATACATAAATCAGAGATGAACAATATATGAAAATAGGGCTGAAACCCTCTTGATTTCTTACTGCAGAAAACACAAGCATTACATAGCTAAAGCGGCAGTTGATTTGTCAGAAATATACATCCTCTTAAGACACATATTCATAAACATTAAAACAAGTCTTATTCAAGTTTGTGAAATATCAAACTCCACATCTTTGGATGGGTTCCTCAAAGTCTTTTAAGAGCAATATATTTTTATGTCATCAGCAACGCAACAGCAATTAACACCACCATGGCCAAAAGTTTGTGTCTATGTACAATAGTGCAGACAAAAAGCTTAAATCAGAACAAGGCAGTAGAAGGATATTAACACATTATCAAATATCCTGATTTATCAAACTTCAAGTTGGTTCCTTTTGTTTATTATTGAATAACCATGTTGAAATCAAAAGTACTTGCAGGCACATCTGCTGGACTATGCCTTGCTGATAGCTAAACCATGTTTCTTGAAAGTATTGGTCTTTTTTTTAACACTTAAACATAGCCAAAATTCTCTGTGAACGTATTTCAAATTTGTTTGCTGCTGATTATAAAAAAAAAAAAAAAAAAAAAAAAGTTTTTTTGTTTTTT
>OMLF01018133.1:50498-67446 GCA_900302615.1 Holocentrus rufus
GCCCGCGTCCTCCTCCTCCTCCTCCTCCTCTTCCTCCTCCTCCTCGTCTTCCTCTCCGTCCTCTTCTTCCTCCTCCTCCTCTTCTCCCTCCTCCTCCCTGCCTCCTCCGCCTCCGCCTCCGGTGTCCATGATCTCGAGGCAGACGTTGATGATGCACGGGATCTCCAGCATCTGAGCCGCGTTCAGGATCTCTTTAACGTTCGATGCCGTCACCGTCAGGGTGGAGGTATAGGCGAACTCCAGAATCGCCGTGAGAGATTCTGGAGCTACAAAGTCGATTTCATACACTGCGGCTGTTTGATGGTGATCTCCGCCGTCCGTGGTGGCCACCGTGAAGAGCTTCTTGAAATACTGGCTGCAGGCGGCCAGGACGGAGCGGTGAGTCCGGTACTCTTGGTCACGGACGATGAGGACGACATCGCAGAGCAGCCCGTCGCGGCGCTGTTCATTGAGGCTGCAGAGGACGTCACTGCTGTGATTCGGGAAGGGGATACCAATCAGGTCCTCTTCTCTGTGGTGGGCCATGCTCCTCTCTCTGTAACTCTTTGTTATCTAGATAAGGAGAAATAGCAAACAGCTGTTAAGTAAAACTGAAACAACAGAGCCAAACTTAAAAGAAGAATCCATTCTGTGGCCCCTTCTCCTCTCTCAAAGCCTCACTTCATACCCAAAAGCAATTTGAATTTTTCAGACAAGCTTTTAGCCCCGGTGCGTCAGTCATTTTAACATGCCCTCCTCGACTTCCAAATGGCTGCAAACAGCCATTTGCAGAGCAGGAGGGTCTGAGCGGAGAGCAGAGTATTTGAAATGGACGCACTTGCCCTTAAGCAAACCTAATAATTAATAAAAATGAGCGCAATGTTACAGATGAGTTTATTTTTTTAATAAGTTTTAATTCTCTGATATTGCTAGTTTACTTGCACATATATAGTTCTTAATCTGGCATGTTGGTTCATGCACATGCAACAACAGCTGGTCCCAATGCATTCTGGGATGCACTCCTTAGGTGTACATTGCTGGTGACTATAGCTCCTATTGGGCCTTGAAGGCTCAATCTCAGAAATTTGAGTTATCAAGGTAATGGAGCCCAGCAGGGATTTTCCTGAGGGGAAGTGCCAGTGGGAAGTGGACCAGTGCATATTAAAATGAGGACTGGAACGGGGGGTAAAGCATTGATTTGAGGAGCAGAATAAGAGTAAAAAAACTGACTCCCACATTGTGATTCCAGCTGTTTCCTCTGATTCCTTGGCTGCACACCTGCATCTCACTTTGATCGAGACAATCATTCACACCTCATAGATAGAGAACGTTCAGAAAAGCTTGGGTCGATGAGGTCACTACAGGAGGCGTTTAATTGATACTGTTCAAAAAGTTGTTTTGGAAACTGAATGAGCAGCAACACAGACACACTTCTTTGTGTGTCATCTGTGTAACAAATGATGAACAGAGCATGTCTTATTTTGAACAAAGATATCTCAATATTTTTTGTTTGAATGGGGTGACATGGCTTTGTATAGGAAAGAATTACAAGACAGCAACAATGTTGGATATTTTCTTATTTTTCGCTCTTACTCTTCTGCCAATGCTGTGATTACGTTTCCTTGATAATGCTCGTAATGTTCCTCCCTCTTGTTTGTCTCTGTGTCATCAGATATGAGCATATGAGCAAATAGCAGGTTGATGCCTTGCTTCATTTGAACAATATATGATTGGGATGTGGTGAGAAATGAAGAGAAGAGAAAAAGAGGTCAGATTGTACTCTAGATACAGTATCCTGTCAATATGCTTACTTAGCACTCTTTCCTCTTCACACTCATTCAAAACACAGCACACCGAGTAACAGTTTCATTCAGCAGATATTGTCTTGCCGATGATATCTGGACCTGTAGAAAGATCTGCATCCATTTAGTTGCCTTCTTCAATTTTTTTCTCCACAGCTGCCTAAGTTCCTACCTGTTGATTCACTATGGTGTTTACAGTCAACGGTAAAACTGCCTTTGGCAGCATGCTCATTCATTCACATCTATGAATAGAGTTTAAACTTAGCTGTCCACACTTGGCGGTCACTGGAGGCATGTGTAGATAAATACTTTGAAGCGGCCCCGCTCACCACAGCTGCATTGTTGACTGGCTCTAAATGGACCAGGGCTGAAGCCACACTGACACACACCCCAAGAGTCTCACTCTCTCATTCCTGCTGCTACACATCATGCAAGAGAGACAACTATTTCATAAAATCCCTTAGTTCACCTGGTATACAACTTGGATACCAGTCTTACATGTAGTTTATTCTTGTCGATCTTGTTGCTAGGGAACAGTTGCTATGTTGATGCCATTGATATAGTGTAGACATAATTAAAATGCCTATAGAGGGGGTGGTGGTACAGGATATAGGCCCACAGACCCATGATGCAAACTACTTTGATGGGCAAACTGGAACAAAAGACATGGCAACGAGTAGGAGAGAGAATTTGACGTATGAACAATGATAAGCGTGTAGCACGTTATTCATAATGAAAGAAAAATGTATTCTAGTCATCTTCCATTCTTAGATGTGTGCATATGATATTTATACTATGGTGAGGTGTGAAGTAACCTTTAATACAGCATAAACTCAGGTGACGTAGACCACACTCAAGCTCCTTCTGCTGGTTCTGCTGTATTATATGGCCCCAATCCTGCATGCAAGACGTGTCCAAGTCATGACTCTTATGTTAAACGCCGCTATAAGGCATTAGAATAATATTTTTTGGCATTATATTTTGCATCAAGCATACACATATCCATAAAAGTAATAGCCTAGGTAAGTGGGAAGAGAATCTCCAGTGTGAGAGTAAGGGAGAGATCAGATGGCCCTAAAAGTTCCCTAACAGGTTGCACAAACACCAGCGGAGGGGCCCCTCCCTGTAACAGCCTGCCAAGGCAAACAATAGTGCCGAGCTTGGAACAACACGGAGTGGATAAGAGAGAGAGAGAGAGAGAGAAAGAGTGAGCAAGTCTGACTGGGAAGGCTTGGCTAATCCACTGTCATTCGTTCGCTCTCGATCCATCCCACCCACTCTTGGAACTATGGGACACGTGCTGCTGTTAGTGTTTGTCCTAGTGCCCCGGCAAGCGCCACTCCCCTCTGTTCCCCCCCTGGCTTCCCTGCCACCAGCTAGCGCTAGCTCTTAGCGGCCGGCCCCTAATTACAATGTGGAGAGGATCTAAGGAGGATGTGCCACATAGACAGGGAGGGGAGGAGGGCACAGCTTTCCCACCGCAAGGTCCTGGAGCGACATTTCATCAGCCAAACAGCCTTAACCCTTTAGACACCCCCCCCACCCATCCAAACAGCCAGGGTGGGGACGCCTTGTGAAAGGGCTCTGATAGTGGTTGCGTTGGGAATTTGGCTCTATGAATCCATTTTTTTTCCCCTTACAGAGCCATGGAAAGACAATCCTAATTTCTGTGTCGTTAATAAAACTGACTCATTAAAAGTTTGTCAGGCCGCATGGGTGACATTATAAGGCGTAGCAGTTTGGGACACAAGTTTAATATGTCATCACTTGCATATTTGAAACTTTTTTTTTTTTTTTTATGAATGCTGAGAGTGCAGCATTTCATTACAATCTGTCCACTGCTTAATCATTTATAATGGCGCCTAATGCTGTTTGTTAATCTCTGCAAGGCATCGCAAACATTATTGAATTAATTTACTTAGTGGGGAATTTCAGTGTGTTCCGACTGTCCAAACTGAATATCAACCCAATTATTAAGCTGACCCCTAATGGACCGTCTGCCTTTCTGTCTGTCTCTCTTTCTGCCTGCCTGTACTGGCCACGTCTCCTCTCATGCCTCACTTAGTCACTAACACTTTCAACTCAGCACTCCCACCCCAAATCATGTGTCACCTCCATCCAGTGTCCTCTTTCCTCCCAAGCCTTCATCTCCTCTCCTGCCTCTGACCACCACCTCCTCCTAATAATCATCCCGCTCTCCTCCTGTTCTCCTCTCCCTCTCCCTCTCCTCCTCCTGTTGCAGCTGTATCATCATTATGCCCGGGGTACAGCAGCCAACTTGTCCCCAGCCCTGACCGCTCAGGCCACAAATCAGCAGCTAATGTCCATCTCACCCCTTGTCACATGCAGACACTCATTTGGCCTGTAAGCTACAACAGCTAAAGCCTAGTTTATCCCTGTCAGGCCGGTACATTCACCTGACCCACGAGCTAAATCACCAGCAGCCAAAGCCAAGTTTACCCCTGTCACACACTGCCCATAGCAAACACCTGCTAAACAACTGTCACAGATGGACAATTGCATGGCCAATAATTTATAGTATTGACAGCCAAACTTCACCCCCTTATTAGAAGCAGGCATTCATTTGACCTATAAGCTAGTCAATTATCACTAGTTCAAAACCAGTTCACCTGTCTCTCGGGGAGACACTTGTTTGGTTGGTATTATAAATTAGCGTCTGCAGTTCATGCATAGTGCACAATTGTCTTGAGCCAATAGGTCTCGGTACGAGAGTGGCTTAAATTTGTCTTAATTGGTGTCAATTAGAGTTGGAGTGGAGAGAGCCATACATATGCCATTTACACAACAGGGGTTGTATATTTATCATTATGATAATTGTGAGATGCTGTGGCCACATTTAAAAGTTAAGTGCGCAAGTTTTTTTTTTTTTTTTCCAATGTGTTCGAAACTAGTGGATCCCGTGGGTCTTACATATGTGAACTCTGAATTTTCACCATTTGTGTCAAGAGCACACATGCACGCACACACACACAAATTGAGGAATTATTGTGTTGCCAGGTATGATGTTAGCATAAATCTAGGCCAATATCAACTCAATATGATTATCCTTTTGTTTTTAGACAAAGTCAGTTAGCCTACAAGCTTAATGAATTTCATGAATTATACGAATACAACGTTATACAAATGAAAAGAGAGAACAACAAACAAAATAAAGAGTTAATGAGGTTCTGCTTAGCATGCACACCACTAAATTTGTCAATGTTATTAGCAAAATTACAGTCAGTGTAGTTTTACATTTACATCATTTACAGCTCATTCCACAATTTATCCATTTAATTTATGTCTTTATTACTGAGGGTAAGTTAGTTATGATACTGAAATTCTTTGTAATGAACACTGGAACGCTGCATGTTTTTAACAAGGTCTAATGTAGAGACATCTGGAAGCCAATTTAACTTGCCTGGCTCCTTAAAGAGTGTGTTTGCACCAAGTGTCATCTCTCTAGCCTTCAGGGGGGCCTACAGCCACACACCATTATCTGTCTCACCAAGTCTAAACCCCAAAGTAAACAAAAGTTTATGGTTCAGTGCCAAATATTGGCTCAGTGATTAAGACTGCAGCTTTTAGACCTTTCTCCGTGATATTTTATTTTTTTTCTGATTCTCTCAGTCTTTGTTTAGTGTCAATACAGACTCCCAAATGAACAGAGGAGGAGCTGTATCTGTTAACATGAAAGCATCAGAGGCGAAGGCGCTGCAATCTTAAATAATAATAATGATAATTTTAAAAAAAAAACACTATTTGTAGCACATTTAGCATTATTATACCATCTTACCTGGGTTAAAACATAATTCTCCTAATCCAGTTACTTCTATTACTATGTCTATGACTTTAAGCGTGCTCCATTGTTCAAAAATGGTGCTGTGAAAAATGAAGGCCAGCATGGACAAACATCACAATACTGTATTAAAATCAAAGGAATCCGAGGAACTGTGGTTTAATGAAAAAAAAAATTAAAAGCCTTTATTTCACATTGGCAGTTGAACGGTTAAAAACTGACCAGGCATCTCAGCTGGAATGAATCTCCATCAGGCTACAAGAAGTTATTGAGCAAAAATGTCATTTTTAATTCACTGATTCGTAATGAATTCATAAACCTGTCGCAGTTTGTTGGTTTGCTGAGCTCTCATCTTGAAAAGCAATTCAAAAAATGTTCCAATATCTGACTGACCTGGAACACAACTGATGTCAGGTGTGGATTTTTTACATTTTTGGATTTGTTGATGAATTCCTGCTTAGTTATTTTGGATTTTATTTCAAAACTCTGTTGCAGTGCATCATTTGTATCCTACATGCTCTTCATCAGTTTCTACATAATTCAATCATGAGCCTGCCAAGTATGTACAAAATATGAAGAGTTAAATGAAAAACAACAATAACTCGTCAACAATACTAATGGTATATTGGTCATGACATTTTGTAACTACATGAGGTAAGAGGTTCATAAGCTGACTGACAACAACCACGGCGTAAACAATAATTTACAGCTCAGCCTCAAATCCATAACATGTTTTTATTTTGTCCGCGCTCTCAAATAGTTCCCTCCAACTTCATGAGTTTTCTGCGTGTATCTTTTGGACATGAAGATGAATCCAAGTGTGCAATGAGACATAAAGTTGGTACAACAACTATGAAAACTGCTGGGTTCAACCTTTAAAGCACCTGTTGTGATGCCATGTTATTTCCAGGATTTTACAGCACATGAGACACTTGGCACCACAAATTTCTGAAGACAGTATTCACGCCACAACTCGAATAATTACACGAGTCATTAGCTGATTGTATGGCGGCTCGCTGAACTGCTGGTGACCCGTTTGCACCTTCTCAGGTACGGGGAGGCCCTCATGATCTGAAACGGCAGGCTCCAGCACTCATAAATAGTCTCTAAATAGGTGCGCTGAGTAATGTGGAGATTATACACATGTGCACGCACTGTAACACAGAACACAAGTGTGAGCATGTTCGCACGCGCACCCAGGCTATAACGATTTGACAAGTGATCACGGACGAGTACACACACACACAAACACACATGCATATGCATGCTCCGAAAACTCTGGCATCACCATACATTCGCACATGTCTCGATCCGTTCCACAGCATTCCTCAGAGGCGAGCAGTCATCACCTACCGTACCTTCCTTTTCTCGAGTCTCCTCACGTGTCTTTGTATTTCCAGACTACTAAGAAGCTCTGCTGCTCCTCGGCTGACCTCTCAGCATTGCCTCCTTTGGACTAGAAGCGCCAGCTGCCTCTCTCTCCCTCTCCCTCTCTCCCTCCTGCCAGTCAGCCTGTCTGTCAATCAGTCAGCCAGGCAGTCAGTCCATTCACAAGCTCTTCACACCGGCCCCAGATGCCCATTCAAAAAAAAAAGGAAAAAAAAAAAAGAAAAACACCCAGGGAGGAATATCCAATTGAGAGAAGGAAAACCAGCGTAGCAGAGGAGAGGAGAGTGTGATTCTTTTCTCTGTCTGTGTAGCAGCGTGGCTAGTGTGGAGTTTAGAGTCAGGCACTGTTGTGTGTAGCTCATGTAGGGAGAGAGAGAGAGAGAGAGAGAGAAAGAGAGAGAGAGAGGAAGGGAGGGAGGGCAGCAGCACTGCGCTGTGGAGATGTCGCACCACTAGTTTTTATAGCAGGGTGGGTAGCTGGAAGATAATAATACCCCATCCTCCTCCACAACACAAGTTTAAGCGCACTGTGTAATAAGCCCATGGCGCAGACACCCTCTGATTTAGGTCAGACAAAATGAATTTTTAGTTGTGTTAGAGTGGATTTCGGCATAAAGGGAGTGGGGCAAAGAAACTCGAAGGGGTTGTTTGGGGAGACCGAGGGAGGGTAAAAAAAGAAAGGAGAGAGAAAGAGAGAGAGGGAGAGAGAGAGAAAAGTTTGAAAACTATTTTATGCACCTCTGCTGGTTTAGTCTGCCGCTGAGATGAGGAGAGGTGCGGGAGCAACAACAGATGTACAACAGTAGAAATGCATTCGCGTCTTATCGCCGGTCGATTGTGATTTTACACCTGTTTGTCCGTCCATTTTATATGACGGGCGCCGCACAAAAGTAAAGTCGACCAGCAATCCATATCAAAAAATTTGTCGCTTGGAAAAGTAATTAAAGAGGGCTCTGAGTGGTCCCTATTTACCCCAGCTGTTAAGACATCTGTACAAGTGTTGAGGCGCTGTGGTGTCAGCCACAAAGGGGAGGAGACGTAAGCATAAAATGCACTGGGTAAGTGGAGGGCTTATAAACACTCAATCACATCAGACTCATTACATTTACTTAAAAATACCGTGATCATAGTCCAGCCTGTTTGGGGTTCAGCACAGTCCTGTAAAACTGATTTTGATCTGGAAAGACTTAATAATTAAGGGCATCTAGGGCAGATGAAACCGCCGAGTGCTGCACGTAACCGCGATTGACTGCAAGCCGCTCTGAGTTTACTTCGGGTTAAAACTTTAAAACAGGTCTCCAAAAAAAAAAACCAGGTTACGAAGAGCAAGAGGGCCGACGCTTGATTCCTGTTTTGAGTCAGCGCGCGGAGAAGCAGGGTAACAGTTGGTGAGCACACCACCTCAGTCTGTGGAGAGGAGGAGGAAGTTTATGCAGAGTAGAGGTGAAGAAATGAGAGAGAAGCAATACTGTACTTCGACTTAGCAAATGCGAGGGAACCCTATCTGGCAAGTGAGAGAGTTTCGTGGGCAACGGGCTTCGGGAGAGAACGACGAATGCCTGGTGCACAGGTGCAGGTGGAGGAAAGGGCGCTTGAACTTTAGCAAAATATCAGAGTGGAAAGGCAGACTTTTTTTTTTCTTCCTTTTCTGCATTTTTGAAGCAAAGTTCATTGTAACCAAACTGAGAGGCACCGAGAACGGCTGACAATGCTGCTCCCTACGGTTACGTGTGATGTGTGTGTGATATGTGTGTGTATGTGTGTGTGTGTGAGAGAGAGAGTTTCCTGTGCTCTTACTGAAAGGCCTGATGTTTTACCATGACATGGCACAATTACAGGATCTGAAACTGCCATTGAGCCAGGAAAGCTTTCCTGTATGACAACATTAAACCAAACACCTAGTAATATTTGAAGTTGACTCAATAAGTTCAATCTTGATTTGATTTTAGTTATGGTGGACAGGCTAAACCTGTTCAGCAGTATATTTAGCTGTTGTGTAGAGCTATATTCAAATGAACTGACCTAAAAACAGAATATTACTGTACAGAATGAAATAAAGTTGAATAATTTGAAAAATAATAATACTTTTTTTTCACTCACAAAACCAGACTATGCAGTGACTATTGTATCACTGACAACTATATGATTTTTTTAACCTTCTTGTAAGCTACAATACTGGCACCGCTTCCTAAATCATAACTGACAATCGTTCCGTGAAAGCAGTCGAAATTGCACAGAGCGAACCTACGCAAACAAGTGTACATCAGAGTGTACATCAGGCCGCCATGTCCACTTCCCCCCAGGAATACACGGACCGAAGCAAACCACAGCCCATGCCCTGGTGGTTTACACTGTTTTGTACATGGTGAGAGCTGAAGCCAGCTCAGTTTGGCATCTAGTATATATAAACAGGGTTAGCCACTAAATGCTAACAGGCCAGCCAGACAACCAGACAAACAACATTTGCCATCCTATAAGATTGTCTATCTATTCTAAATACCTCCTTGTCGTCATAGCAACACGCTGTAAGCAGTACCTGTGTGGACTAGTTTGATCGAAACTGTATAAAAGTATAGGGTGTTGTACCATATATTGACATGACTAAGATCAATTGGTCTTATCACTCAGTTATGTACCGTGTATCAGATACCCATTAGCACTGCAGCTCGCTCAGCATTTCATGAGCCATTTCAATTAATCACACAAAGCACCATGGGTAAATAGCAGATTCATACTGTGATTACAGGTGCCATAGTTTTGTCTATAATGCATCAACTCATGCCTTTTCAAAAAGCAGCAAAATGGATCTTGTTGCTTCAGTGTCTTATATCTGTATTTCTGTAATATAATCTTATTTGGCTTAGTATTGATTCCTCTGCCCCCTCCACCCCCGGTGAGGGTTACACCTCCAGTAGCTGTGCTGTGCAGCAACAAGAAGCGCCGGTGCATATCGCTCAGCCTGCGCGCTCACAGCCAGAAGACAGGAGGACTTGCGGGGCTGAGTAAGTCTCGTCTGTCTGTCTCGCTTCTCCACGTACCTGTTTACTGCCACCTGCTGTGCCCAGCAAGACGCGCATACCAGGGCACCAGATTGGCACTTTGGAGGGGGGAGGGGTGTGAAGGATCATTACGTAAAGTTAATATACTGGAGACATTTTGAGGCTGCGCTCGACTTGGCTCGGCGTCTCACAAACACGGTAGTAAGCGGGAGCAGGAGCGCCTCGGAAGAGTCATTCTCATCCGGAATCCGAGCTTCGCGTCGTTGCGCGATGTGATTGGTGGATAAGTCAGTCACACAGTCGCGCTCTCTCCACGTCTCTCTGGAAACTGAAATACATCTAATCAGATACCTCTGCTTGTCCTTTCAGAGGTGCTATAGGCATTATAGGGTTCTATAGGTCACTAATTTGTACATGTCTGTAACAAAGGACACACAGCCTGAAGTCATTATATCCAAGATGCACCAGACAAACAAGTCATTATAAATTTGGTTTCTTACGGTTAAGACCAACTGGCCTAGAAGGCAGATCAGTTAATGTGGTGAATATTATTTTCATCATAAATATACAGAAAGGTTTCCTCCTCGGCACACACATATCAGTAGCCTTAAGGTTAGACGCGGTACGTGGCCTTGTGACTGTAAAGTTGTTGGTTCAAATCCCAGATTGTGGTGCAGCTCAGTGGGTAAATATAGAAAGCTGGGCAGATTTGAATGTATGCAACCATGAGTGCATGGCAGAATAATGCTGAAAAAGAACGTGCATGCTCAGTCGACCTTCCCGGGAATTCATAAAGGTGGATTTACACACACACACACACACACACAGAAGCAAACGCAGCCACCCCGACTCGTGCCCTTCATCCTTGTGCCTGTGAGGCCAGGTGTGGCCTGGTGTGGGAGAGAAGCAGGAAGGGGAGGCAGTTTCCCCCCACAGCCCAGTGATAGAGCATCACAGCCACCTCCCAGGTCCACACCTCCTGCCTCACACACTCCAAGGACAGAGACACACACACACACACACACAAAGACGCCCTGGTGCTTAAACACAAACACTCACACATACACACATACGTGCAAACCTATACTCCTACTATACCATGAGCATGCATGCATAATAATGACATAATGACATATAATGAATGAACTCGCTTACTCGCTATCTCATACTTTCCTTTCACTCAATCACAGATAAATGCTCAGCCACACACACACACACACACACACACACACACCCATCCGTCATCGCAGCGAGGTCATTAGAACTCACCTTGGAGCATGCTAGTCGGGCGAATGAGGTGAGGGCGTTTACTTTCTGCTGACCTGTCTGTTTGTGCTTTAACTTTCCTCCTGTTTTGTCTTTTTTCAAACATCCTAATCAGAAATGGAGGCTTTGCCAGAAGGGAGGTAAAGTACACAGGCTGCATATAGAGACAATACTGAGGGAGGGAGACTTATTCCTTGGCACAGTTACAGTATTTCACAGGTGGCCATCGTGTGCTGTACGAAACCCTGAACCCACTGCTTGTGTGTGTGTGTGTGTGTGTGTGTGAGGAGAGCTGAATGCCCAATGTTGATGCTTGTTAAGGATTGTGAAAATATGTGTTTGAGGCTGTTGGTGTCCACGATACCGAAAAAAGTATATAAACTGCAGCAATTTTATTAAAACTATGCATGGAATAAATCCCCCAAACACCCCCGCCACCAAAAACCAGAGAGCAGTGGTGCATATCTACACGTGTTTGTGCTATACTGAATCTGTTTCTGTTTGACTGGATTGGTGTGAATATTTGTGTATGTGCATGTCGGCGTGTTGGGAGGGTCGAGGGGTGAACGAGGACAACTCCTGATGGTGATAACGAGAGGGAGGCCAGCCTTGGTGGGACAGCCTCTGTCTGCCCTCAGGTAGTGTGTGTATGCGTGTGTATGTATGCATGTTTGTGTGTATGTGTGTGTGCGTGCGTGCGCGCGCGCGTGTGTGTGTCAGCAGGAGAGCCCTCGGGCACTCTGGCACCTCCTAATTAAAACCAGTCAGGCTGCAGGGCAGGGGAGACAGATGCCTGTCATGCCACACACACACACACACACACACATACACAGGTTGGCAGACCACACTCAGCCTCACACCCGGGCGTGCACATACACACACACCTGCGGTGCACAGGTCAGCTATTTTTGGACTGACACCCCATCTTATCCCACCCACCCAGGTACCACGCAGGTAAGTGATCTGTATCTGACCCAAATCAGTAAACATGAAAGAGAGAGACCGCGAAATCAACTTAGCAATAAAATTAATTGACATTGGGCAATATACCCTAAAGGTGCAACAAAACCCAAACACATACATGAATATGTTTCTTGGCTAGTGTATATGCCAGATTCATGAATGAGTCCATTACTTATTTTGATCTTTAGCCTTAGGTTATAACAAATGTGGCTAATTAGAGCTAAAATCAGTCAATCTGCTCTAATTAGTTGTATTACTGAGCAAAACCCTGCTGTAATATGGCCACCTTGCATGCGAATATCACGCACTCACATTCACACGCGCCCGAATGCACACGCGCACTCGCTCACACACACTCACACACACCGTCATGACCCACAGTGGCCTACCGACTGACACATCTCTCTCTCTCTCCCCGGCACAGAATGAGACATAATTGTCATAAATGTCTATTACCTACAGACTCTGTCACTCTTCATCTCCGTTCCCCCATGCCGGCCCCTTATCTCACTATAGAGCTGTAGGCTACCACATATAGTAGTTAGCGGGCTAACTGCTGTTTGTCTGGGGTGGGTGGGTGGATCAAGGCATGCTGCTCTCCTTTCTCTCCCAGTGATTAGATAGCACAAGCAGGCCAGCTAGCCTAACCCACACACTCATGTCTCTAAAACTGCCATCCAGCCCTGCTTTCTCTCTCGCTGCCTCTCACACACAGGTGGGTGGACCCACTTATTCAACCCAGATCTTTCTTTTAGACATTATGAAATCAATGTTTTCTTTTTTTTTTTTTTTTTTTTTTTTTTTCCTTTTCTTCATCTAACTCCCTGTTGCTGAATGACATTCGATTCTGTATGCTCCTTAATGTCTCTGTGGGTTTGCTCTAAGTGGTATTAAGTTTTAATTTTTTTTTAATTTACTAAGTGTTCATTTGTGCGAGATTGATTCAGGCGGTGAATCTTGTCTGCATGCACATGTCACTTAGTTGAGGCTAGGTGGGTTGCCAGTGGTTACAGGGGCCTATTTTCAATCATCTTGGCCACATTCAGGAAACGCCTACAATTTATACGCAAAATGCTTCAATAGAAGTCACTTTACATATTGTGGCGGCCATTGAGAGTGTTTCATTTTTAAATCTAATACATGCTGATTCTCCTGGGAAATACAAAGCCTTCAAAACACGACCTTCATTGGTTGTCAAATATTATTTCACATGTTAAGATGTATTTTTACAACTTTTGTTACAAGTGGACAAGGCCCCCAAGGCAAAAATAAACTCCTTAAAAATCATCTTGTACTGTAAGCACTTTATGTTGAAAGTGTAGTATTAGTTGGTTTAACATGCAAATAAAAAATAACTCTTTAATGTGCAATATCATGTCAGAATTGTGTGTTTTATGTCGAGTTGGGGTTTAAAGGTTAGATGATGTTCCCAGATGACTTATTTATTCAAATAAAGCAGATCAACACAGAGAGAAAGAGCGAACGATGGAGATGGAGCAACTGTAAAAGGAAAAAAAAAAGGGGGGGAGAGAGCTAGAGAGGCAGAAAAGGGTGAGATTGGGTCGACCTCTGGGTGTGTGAGAGCCTGCCTTCCTGCCTGCTTTGTCGTTCGAGCCAGGCGCTCTGTTTCGTGAGGAACGCAAAAGTACACAAATCCCACAGAAGGAGCTTTTTTGGCAGGGCTTGGGCCTCCCACCCACGGCAGCCTCTTCAAGCCTCCTCCCATCCTCTATTCATCTGTGAGGGGCGGCTTACTCACCCAGCCCAACACCACGCAACAAAACCTGGACCTCAATTCTATGGAGGAGGGTGGACACACACACACACTTACACACACGCAAGTCAGCCATTGTGCACATACACAGAAACGCACACGAATGCATGATCCTTCATGCAAGTACGTTGAGGTCCATGAGGATACATGCCTCTGCACATAATTTAGAATATTTTTTGACACTTTGTGGCACGGATCTGATCATGCCACGGCTGTCTGAACAGGGAGAAACAGCACGGACTCATTTTTCCTGCTGACGAGATCACTTCTGGGCCAGAGAGGGTTAAAAATCTGATTTTGTTTCCCCGTGTAAATGCAGTTGTACAGTCATGCCCACATGCTATCAGGTGGGAAGAATGCACGCGGACTCATTCACTCTCTCAGCCTCATAATGAACACATTTAATCGTCGCTCTATTATGGCACTTCGAAAGCTGCATCCTCATTCACTTGACACATCCACCCGTGACAGCGAAGCATTTTCCTCCTAAGCTGTCCTTCTCTCTCTCTCTCTCACTCATGTCACACACTTATTCACACGCTCGCTCGCTGAAATGAATTTTAGTTTACATATGTTGACTCGCCCGAGGACAGCATTGCCTTATCTGATCTGCAGCGCTATGGCTGTAACAGTGCACGCATACGGCGAACGCGCCTGTGGTCGTGTTTGCTGAACACGCCAATGTAAAAGTGTCCTGGTAGGCCGTGTAACAAAAGACTGGGTTGGATCAGGTTAAAATCTGATAATCCTATAGAGAGAGAGAGAGAGAGAGAGAGAGAGAGAGAGCTCTACTCAGAGTGAAGCTAAATAGACCGAGGATAGGTGTGGCGCTGTCTAAAGGATTTTATCCCCATGTAACCCCCACTGTAACAGAAGGACAGGGTTGTAGGGTTTGCTCTTTTTTTTTCTCCCATTAATTGGGTGTTAAAGCACTGACTAATGAACATTGTGGCGGAGTGAAGAAATTGTCATTAACGTGGTTCACCTGCAGAGAGGCTGCCCTCTCACTACATCATTTAATCAGCCTGATTCCTTCCTGTTCTCAGAATGCAACTCCAATTTGAATCACTGAAACTTATAGTTATCTGTTACCAGCATCAGTCTCTCTGGCATTTTGAAATAACTCGCTGTTAACCATTAAGCATTAATACCTTTACGGAAACAAGTATGATTAATACAGCTTCACTAATATCTAAAGAGCTGAAGTTGAAATAAGAGATTGAAAGGTTTATGATGGTTTCCAATATGCCAGAAATATGAAAAGATGTATGAAACAGAGAAATCATGTTTTTCAGTATTAATAAATTACGGCTGCCAGTGCAAAACAATATAAAACAAGATAAATTGGAAAAAGCAAATGCTCACAATGCCGACCCGCTGGATGCAGATCATCTTGGCTGTATCTGTATCTGACAGGTCACCCGTTATGACATGTTCTTATCTATTGTTATTTGAGGGGGTCACAGACAGGAAGAGTCGTGTGGTTTTATGTGTCACTGATGATGTTTTATATGTCACTCATCTGCCCACACATTGGACCCATATAAAAACAGCCTGAACTTTAAGTTAATGTTACATTGGTGTTAAATTGTAGGAGTGACATGTACCAAATGAATCCATATCTTAATGTATTTCATCTGATTGAACTTTATCACCTCGGCTTGAGAAATTAGAAATGTCTGAGGATGGGTTTGTCT
This sequence comes from Holocentrus rufus, assembly GCA_900302615.1. NCBI lineage: Eukaryota > Metazoa > Chordata > Actinopteri > Holocentriformes > Holocentridae > Holocentrus > Holocentrus rufus. Next base: position 66,167 of record OMLF01018133.1, read on the forward strand.
AGCACAGGTGTTTGTCAGATAGCCCGTTAACTGTTCTGTCAGTCGGAGGGGAGACGTACCCCTCATACTGATTTGCATTGAGTCCTCCAGCCACTCAAGTAGCGCTTTGCTGATAGTGGAAACAAGATGATGACAATGAAAAATGTCATCCAAAACCGGTATGTTACTACAGAAACAGTCATGCACAAGCTATCATCGGGTCATTTTATAAGCTGGTGCTCCGAATAAAACAAAAACAACAACAACAAAAAAAAAGAACCTATCAGTCTTTCAATCTGTTCAAGCTTCGTCATGCTTTCACTTGCTTCCTCCTCAGCGTGTGGCTGTTAGGTGAAGCGGGAGGCTTGCATTAAGCACACATCTGCTGCAAGACACACACACACACACACACAAGAGCGCTGCTTGACAGTACTGAGAATACCTTTTGACTGTCCCCATCCCTTTTTGTCCCGTCATAAAGAAAAAAAAAATTTAAAAATCAAGACCTGGAAAGATCTGTGATTTAAAACTGGATTGAAGAGGATTCTACAAAAGGTCAGCCATCCTTCTAGTCCTCTGTTTGGAGCAGACAAGCTTTGTATGCAACAGACTTTAAAAAAAAAAAATCATGCCAGAACACAGCACAATATCACATGCCGCTTTGAGCACAAGTGAGCGAGAACGAGACTGAATGAAAAACCCAAAGGAGACTGAAAGAGACAGTGAGATGTTACTGACCTTTTAGAAGAGAAGTTTTGATTTCAGTTCCCCTCTCACACTCTCCCTGTCAGGAAACTCAGCACTGTCTTCAGTGGCAGACTTGTGAAAGTGAGAGCGGGCGAGATAGAGACAAGAGGAGCTCAAATTTGCACTGAAGGTGTGTCGGTGATTTGGGGGAGTGAAAAGGTACCTTACCACGAAACGGTTATCTAAGAAACACAACAAAACAAAAACTGCTACACCCACCAGGCTCAGCCAACACCCCTCCCTCCTCTAAACCAAAAGTATTTGGCAGGGTTCCCTACACGTCCACCTGTGCTTAGGGGAGGGGAGTGACACACACACACTCACAGGCCAAGCCTGAAAACCTGCTTGTGAGCTTGGACTGGATGGTGTGGTTATGGCTGGGAGTAAACTGAGCTGAACTCTGCTGCTGGGGCTGCAGATACAGACGTGGAGCTGGAGGCCTGAGAGGGTCCTCCACTTTCCACAGAGGCGATGCAGGGCTTGCACGGCATGGAGGACTTTGTGCAGGAGGACTGGGACCTAAAGGGGCCAGAAAGATGGGGCGGGAGCGCTGG
>OMLF01018133.1:68997-80531 GCA_900302615.1 Holocentrus rufus
GGTGGCTTGGAGAAAACTGACATGCATTCTGCTAAAACAGTGCAACAATCGATATATGGATTTGTCAGTTTATTTCCAGTTGAATCACTTTGTAAAATGTATTCATTTTCATAATCTATTAATTTGACATCAAACCTTTTTTGTAAACATCAAAGACTGAGAACAATTGCATGATCACCTACATGGACATGTGATTAGGGCAACAGGATAATTTCAAAACATTGATATTTTTTATTAATCAATCATTGTAAAAAATAATGCTGATAAATGTTGGAATTAGATGATGCATTGCCCTGTCAGACCACATACAGTTTAGAAAAGTTAGTTGTAGATGATATAAACTTCAGAGTTGGCTGCATTTACAGCCTCAGAATTTTTTTTATAAGGCTGCAATTTTTTTCAATGATGATGCCAAACTGGTAACAGTTTGATCCAGCTGAGTCAATGCAAAGATGTGCCATGACAACACAACAGCCACCTAATGGTACAGGGTACACACTGCACAAGACAACAGAGAGAGAGACACACACACACAACAGGACAAAGTAGACACTTAAAGGTACAAGGCCCTCATTACACAGGAGTGTGTGTATATGTGTGTGTGTATATTGTTAACATGGAGAATGATTCACATATATGTAATGTTCAAATGCCAGTCCCAACCACCCCTTTAGCCTACAATTTATGCTTAATTTAATTTAATTTAATAACTGAAATTGACTTTCTGGACTGTGAAGGCAAGCCAGCAGGGTTAGCTGGACCTTCAAGCAGTTGTTGTCAAGACCAGGACCAATATCACAACGTAACACTCAATAATAAGAAAATCAAACCCCAGCTAGTATGAAATAAGAAGTTATTGGGTGTCCTATTGTGACACCCAATGATTACAAAATGCCACCTTGGTATTGTGACTAAATGTTGTTGGAACCAAGTACTAAGATTCATATACAATGAAGACGAATGTAATCCGAATTGGTGCCATCAGTGAGCAGCAAAGCGGTTTCAGGACACCAGAACTTCCTGTTGAGACTTCTGGAGGTGTTGTGGGTCTAATACCTGATTCAGAAATGTCTGTGATGGGATAATCCCAGTGACATACCCACTTTCATCCACCCCTCTTTCTTCTCACATCAAAGCTTGATTTCTGCATCGGTTCTGAACCAAAGTAGGCCATGGGATAGTTTCATAAGATAAGATAAGACAAATAAGATAAAATAAGAACAAGACAAGACTTGAAGGATCTTCATGGCAATTGTAATGGGCCATTGATACAGAAAATACAGAATAGAATATAAATCAGGACGGACCAACCAACAATTTCAACAAGTAAAAATATGTGAATTGGTGAAAAATAATGTATATATAATAAGTAATAATGAAAATTAGAATCCAAAAAATATTAAATAGTGTATAACAAATGAGAGTAACATGTGAAAACAGGGGTATGTGGAATTACAGCAAACATATAGAATGTGCAAAATGTGCATATATTTACATTAACATGCATATAATGGAACATCCATATGGATTTGATTAAAAATGGAATATTTTTTGCCACCAGTCGACACAAAATATCAATTTATGAGAAACAGAAAATACATTTTTGGAAATTTTTGCACTTTTAATAGAAATAAAAATGAAATACCTCATAAATAGTAAAACCCTTTGCTATGGCACAAATCGAGCTCAGATGCATCCTGTTTTCTTTTGATCATCCTTGAGATTTTTCTAGAATTGCTGTGCTCCGCTTGTGGCGAATTCAATTAACTGGACATGTTTTAGAAAGCCACAGACCTCTTTATTTAGGCTCATTTACATGCATACTTGTCAGAACAAAAACCAAGAGATGGACCAAAGAACTCTCCATAGACCTCCAAGATAGATCTGTGTAGAGGGATAGATGTGGGGAAGTATATATAAAAAAAATGTTAAAGCATTCAAGGTTCCCAGGAGTAAAGTGGGCTCCATCATTGTGGAATGAAATAAGTTTGGGACCACCAAGATTTCTCCTAGAGCCGGCCATCCCACAAACTGGACTACAAGTATAAGTGGACTACAAGGACCCTGGTCAGGGAGGTGACCAAGTACATAATGGCCACTCAACAAGAGCTTCAGAGCTGCTGTGCAGATCTGGATCATTTGGATTATGGTGGGTATCCATGTCATTGTTTTTGGAAAGTGCTGTGTCTGTTTTCTTTTTTGTTTTGTTTTTTTTTAACATGTAAATTTTTTATGGTTTGGACTCCACAAACAAACACCCATCCAGCCCCATTGTACTGAGACAGAGGAGATTGCAACATACTGGAAACCTCGCCAAGCCACACAGAAATGATCTGGATAGATAGACTGCACTGGAGGTAAGTGTAAAAATGTGTTTTCTCGGGTGAACTGTTCCTTTAGCACACACCGTTTCCTTTTTTTTGTTTGTTTTTTTTGTGGAAAATGTTTTTTTTTTCTTTTTACATCTATAGCATGGCACTACTCACAACTGACCACATAGATTTTTATGAAATTATATTGATTTGTTCCAGGGTCATGCTGAAGTTGCTCTCATGCTGATTGATCAAAGTTGGTCTGGTTTGTTACAAAATAACCAGATTCCCATAGATACTGAAAAATCTGTAGACTTTAAAAATGGGAAAAAAGGGTCCCCAAGAGTCACCATTTTCAGAACACCCACCAGTGTGTGAAGAAACTTGTACAGTATATGTGTTTTTTTATTTTATGTTATTTTATTAAAAGCATATTTTATTTTATTTATTTATTTATTTATTTATTTTGTTTGATTGTGTTGTTGATTTTATGCTTACACTGAGCAGCAATAATGTATCCAATATAAACATTTCTTTCGGGACAATAATATGGATTCTATCTTCAAAGACAGAATAGATTTTGTTTTTCTACACTAATATTTCTTCATTAAAGGCTTCCCTATCAATTATTATTTAGGGGCAAAAGATATTCTTAGACATAAGCATCACCAGAGAATGCTAAACTCTATTACTGCTGCAAGCTACGAACTCTTGAACTGGTAGTGTTAGAAATGCAGAGAGCTCTGTGGAGCAGTGGGTATGTTAACTGCCTATGGATGCAAAGGTTATGTCTTATGTAACCAAAACACAACAATACCTTCAACAATAGTACCTTTAATAGTCCAGGGTTACCCAGAGAAAACTTAACACAACACTGCACCTTTTATTTAATCATACTCCATCTCATTTCCTCACATCCATCCATCCCTATAATTATTGCTATTATTTTACAAATAAGCTAAAGCAAGCAACTGTAGGCTTATTAAATGAAATTATGACTTTTACATGTTTTTGATTTATCTAATTTTCTTTCCTCACATTGTGACACAATTGTTTGATATTTCTCATTCAAATGAGTTCTATTTTACTTAGAATACTTATGTGTGAAAAGGTGTCCATAGCATCATTGTCCAGTTCAGTTGTTTAAATCCAAATGTCTGCGAGGGATGTGATAGAATTATTATTATTTTTTTTTTTCTATTTATGTATTTGTTTTTTCTATGAAGATATTACCTTGGCCGGTAATATTCAAGAGTTCCGCTATAATTAATTACTTGATTTATTTATTTGGCATATTTCCTGCTGGACATTTTGGCCCATGATATTTTAATCTGCTGGATAATTGCACTTCATCCAGGCTAAAAGCTGGCATTATACTGGCTAACTAAAACTCACTTACAAATACTGTGTGATGTAGCACAAGCAAGGAAGCAAAACAAAGCACAAGACACACAACCTATCTAAACATAGCAAGCATGCATATTCTACAGCCCTCACTTACATGGCACCCAAGGGTCCCCCACGAGGACAGCTGAATGTACAGAAGGCACCAGGACAGGACATAAGAAAACAGGGGCAAAGAGAAACACGATGCTGTGGAAAGATGGGACCAGGACTGGTGCTGAGGTCAGCAGTAACTGGGGCAGCACCAGGTAAACACACAGCATCAAAAATACGGCTTTGGCCAGTGTAAACTCCCACAGAGGCCTGGGCAGCACCCTCAATCACTGCCAGGTTACTTATTGTGCCTTGAGACGTATTGAGTAGACTCTGGTGTGGAAGCCGGAGGAGGAAGTTAAGTCTTCATTGGTTTTCAAGTAGTGTCACCCAGTGTGCTGGAGAGGCTACAGCATTGTGTTTTACAGCAGGGCATTTACAGTACAAGAGCCGTGTTCAGTTGCTGAAGTGTGAATAGCCCTTATCAAAGTCCATCTGGTGTAAGAAAAGTTACTTTGAGGGGACAAATAATAAACCACGCTCATGGGTTTCAACACTATGAAGAGTAGAGATTGTGAAAGTTAGACACACACTGGCAAACTGAGAATATGAATTTCCTGATTGTTTTTTTTTTCCCACTAGGTATCCCCAGGAGGGTTCCGTAGTTTACTGGCTTATTTTACTGTTTCTTTTCTACATAGGAACTTCTGTTCCACAGTATGCACACTGAGCTTTTGCATATAATTAACAAGCCGCATCAGCAGAATGCAAACCCGTAGAAAAAAACCCAACTTAAATTGTGACAAACTGAGTGTAACCAATCAAGTTTATTTGTGGACATGTAACATGAATTCATGGTGATAGCCTGGCAGGAGGAATGTTAGGTATAAAAATAGTCGCTTGGCCTACACACTGAGACCTGCTGGGTTCCAGCAAATGCATGATGCAATGCGATCTCAAAAAATTTGCTGAAATGAACACAAAGTCTAAAACACAAACTACATGTTGTGGACATAAATGTGAGGATTATGTTCCTCCATCATGATCCATATTATATAACAGCTGCATAAGTTGGACACACCATTTTCCCCTGTTTGTCATGGAGAAATTTAGATAACTTTTTATAATTAAGGTTAGCAAAGTAAAACAAGTTAGGTAATTTAAATCCCCATTACTTAAGGTTAAGGTTTCCTAATCAAAACAATCTGGTTGAGGTTAAGGCAAGGCTTTGGTCATGGTCGAATAGGAAAAATAATGATCACTTTGTTCATAGTAGAAATCTTGGTGTTAGCTGGTAATTCAGTTGAACCCAAGTTGTTGGAGTTGACAGCAAATGTTCACACCCATCTATCATCCCAAAGCAAGCATTGTGCTGAGCTTCCCATGAGTGACAAACTTTGTTCATTCACATCATTGTCAGCTTTCCAAGTTCAATTTGTAATGATGTCACCTCAAATGTTAGCGTTGCTGGCTAAAAAGATTTACTATGCTATGTTAGCCCCCTGTGACTTTATTACCAAACTGTGGCTGTGGTGAATTTACCCAGTATGGTTTACTCGACCATTAGGCTGCTTCTGCTTTATTTACACCCCTCCCAACCCGGCCACGAGTGAGTCACAATGAGGAGACAGGCAACAGAACACTCTGAACCGTTAATTTAAGGGCCCAGTTTTGGTGAGTTATCCCTTTAATAGAAAATAACTTTGGGACTTGTGCAGGGACACCCGCAGTGGTGTGTCACAAATAGAAACAGCAAAAACTGCCTCACTGTGACGTTAATAGTCAGTGTAGATATCAGTACAGATTAAAATCATTTCTTTTATGTGACTCAGGCACATGCAAACACTCGTGATCGGTTTGAAATAGGTGTTAGTCAATATTAGCCCTCTCCAACACATATTTGATGCTAAGCCTATGACTGGGCTAAATAAGTCAGGTCAGGTTTGCTAACTTACCAAGCTACTACACTGCATTCAATCTGAAACAAAATAATAAATTTGCTTATATGGAGTACGTGAATTTAATTATGAAAATCATTTTGCAATCACTTTAATGAAAATGAACTATGTGCACCTTGCTCAAATAAGTTAATTATCTCTCTGTTTATTCAGACTGTTTTATTTATTCACACTGTTTTAGTTAATTCAGTCAGCTCAAGAAACCCGTTACCTTGGTATAAATCTGCTCCGAAAACACTTCCATGACCAATATAATCCACACACAAAACTCAAGAGGAAAACAACTTTAAATTCAGCAGGAATGATGGGGAAGTTTACATGGGGACAAGCTGCAAAAGAGGCAATTACTTTCAGTTCACCAGGTACTTAGATTGAAGTTTATACATGTGCAGTGTTGGAGAGGTGGTGGTGATGGAGGGGATTTGCCACGGTGTCAGCCACATTGTAGTTAGTATTTTGAAAAAGAGTTTCAACTTGTTCACTCTATTTTTGCTCCACTTCACTGGCTTTTGGCCTAGCTGCTTATAGCCAGTGATCCTTCTCATCTCACTCTAAACATCCTTTACACGGTTTTGCTGCCAATTGTTGCCAGCCCTCTCCCAGTAGGTGATCTTCCCATCTTCACATCTCCTCTTCAGTTCCCTCTGGACAGGCCTGACCTGCTGAAAAGCCTCTTCTTCATACTCAGGAGGGATTTAATTTCCTTTAAGAGCCAGGGTTTGTTGTTGAGAAGACAGTAAACTGTTATCATAGGTATTGTAGTATCCAACTGCAGTGTCTGAAAATGGTATAAACCGTTACGCAGTGAGAGAGTCCCTCACTGTCCTCACCATGTTTTATGCAGAGCAGCTTCCAGTCCTGTGGAGCCTCCATCAACTGCTGAGAAAACACTCTCACAGTCTTGGCGACAATGAGCTGCTGTTGGACAAGGCACATACTTGGATTCCCGATGATTCAAGTTGTGATCTGATCTCCCGAGAGGGGAGGAGGGAAGTGAGATTGTATGCACTCTTAACATTTGCATACATTGTACCATGCCTTTTTAATAGCATAATTTACGTTTTTGATAGCAACTAAATATGTTATTCTGAGAAAATGTAAATTTAAATTTAGTGGTTTGTAACTTTTTCCCCCTTTTTGTGTGAATTTAGTAGCTCTTGGTTATCATGAATGCATCATGGGTAACAATGGATTGAGTCATGCACTTGCACAAAGCAGCCTTTTGTGCTGCTACTGATGGTGTTATTATCGTCTCACTTCAGATGTTCTGTAATTGTTTACATTTGTTTTAATGGGTGGGAGTGGGCTGTTGTGATTGTATTATGTATTTTTATATGGGAATCCTAGGAAGAGTAGTTGTTGCCTTAGTAACAACTAATTGGCACTGAAATGAATAAACAATTAACAGGACTGCAGGTTCAGAGTTCCTATTTAGAGACAATTTTATAAAACTTAAAAATCTGTGATAATCTGCATCCTTACTGAGTCATATAGCTCTGGGTGTCTATAGGGATATACAGAAGGGCATCATACATTGCTAATTATTTACAAGACTAAAAATAGTGCTTTTCTTCATTTTTTATGGATGAAAAAATTGCCTCATATCAGATATTTAGTAAAGCCATAAAGGGTGTATCAGCTTAGTAACATTTGGGACCCAGTGTGATATAAAAGTTCACATAAAGTTTAATCATGAATCTTTGAGATTGTCCTGGCCCTCTTCTCATAGTTAGTTAAAACAACATGATAGGGTAGTCCACATTCATTAATATAAATCCGTTGGCAAGGTTTTACCATCCTGTTAATTACTAGGGCTTTTCAGAAACTTAAGTAAGGGGGAGACACATCAAGGTCAGTGCAGTGGCGCAAGGGCAGAATTTTGAGAATTTTGAGAAGAAAACTTTCTTGCCAAATTAAATGTGAATAAACTTAGGCAAATTTTGTTTTCAAGTATACAGTTTCACTGTCAGGCATGCATGAAAAGCACTTCTAGCACTGACCCAAATCATACATTGTTATTGTGTGCATCTGTTTTGTATAGGATTTAAAGCCTCTGGGTATGGGACTACCTCTTTGAATATGAAAAAATCTTACATGAAGCAGCAACTGTAAGTCACGCCCACATACTGCTTGTGTTTTCATCCTGCCACCTGTGGAGTGGGTGTCACTATCTTATCCACAAAATCTGTCAGATAGACCCATTTCTGCTCACAGGCCATGTTTTGGGTGATGAAAGCTGACGAAAACTATTTTGTGCAGTCATGAAAATGATAGGGATTTGGTCATATATGCATTGAACAATTGTTTAAGAAAATGTTTGTTGTTGTGAGGTTTTGTGTTGTGCTGTGTTGTGCCCCTTTTCTCTGCTCACACATGGGTGATAATGACCATAACTGTACTCTGTCAGATCACTATTGTTAATTTAACAAGGTGATAGAGCTATATAGTTATTATAGAAATTACAGCAAACTATGTGGTGACTCTGTTGAGCATGCTATATGCTTATAGTAATTATGCCCATTCAAAAGACAGAAATTAAAAGACAGAGAAAAAAACATGAAAAGCATGTGGAAGAAGATTGGAGAGGATCATACTTACAGTTGGTAAAACACCTCTTTTATCTCTACAGGTACACGAAAACCTCACAACCTAACAATATAACTGATTTTCTTGTTTTTACTTTCACTCCTTTTTTCACTGTTACTTTCACTCTCTAACTTTCACTTTTTTACTCTTTCTTACACTTGACCACCTTTTTCAGAACTGCCACTACTGCTGTTATTTGAGTGCTACTTTTTCTACAACTATTAAATACTGTCTATTTCTATCACTAATGCTGCTATAACTAATACTACTTCACCTTACAACACCCTAGCAATCACATAGTACATCCTAACTACATATTACACTGAGACCACTAATTAGAAACACCCTAATAACAGCAGTGATACCCAAAATAAGAGGAGTAATATTTTCTTTATCATGTGGCCTGTAGTCATACATCCTCACAACAGTACGCCTTAGCGAACAACTTAACATACCCTAGCGACCACTCACAAAAACCTTTGCAACCACCTAGTACATTAGCAACAACTTAGTGCACCCAAGCTAATAGGAACAACCTACAAACACCCTAGCTCCCATCTAGTACAAACTAGCAACCAGACAGAAAAGCCCTAGCAACCACCTAGAAACACCATAGCAACCACCTAGTACACTTGAGCAAACACCCAGAAATGCCCTGGCAACCACCTAGAAACACTAGCAACGACCTAGAAATATCGTCACTTTTTTAAGTTCTCTAGAAACCACCTAGCAAACACAAAAACAACAGCTAGAAAAATCAACTATTTAACAACTTAGAAATGGCTTAGCAGTCATTTTATTTCACCTTGACATATCCTACTAACTACAACTAGACAGCTAACATTGCTACTACTACTATTATCACTGCCATGATTGCTACTATTTATATTTTTAAAAGATGACCTAGTCCTCATTGTACTGATTACTGTTGAACATTAACAAATAAACAGCAAAATTTCCAAATAATCAAAATATAACGCTATTTACACTCTTTCCAATGAATTCAACTTTCTGCTGGTCAAACTGATTCAAGCCCAATTTTTTTCGCCAGTGAAGGTTGAAGACCCACCACTATGTCCCATTTGAAGAAATGCTGCAAATGGGATAATTTAAAGAAAAACAACTGTTTTGGGGGGATTCTATAGCTCTTGGTAGTCAGAAATTTGGCACGGCCCTGAATATTTTAACAAGACTTCTACATGTCCAGTTTAAGTCTTAACCAGCAAATGGCAATTTTTACCAATGCCATATAGAAAGACCTGAGTACATACCACACACAGTAAGGGGAACACACACTGAGAGCTGTGAGTATTCGTGACAAGGTAGGATTTGACTGAAGCATTTTCATTTGTTTAGGGGCAAACACACCATTATCAATCAGCCATTCATAACATGCCAAAAAGAAGCCTTACCACAGATACAACCATACATGTGCAAGTATAATCATCATAAAACCAGTTAAACATGTCCTATCAAAGGGAACAGTCTCAGAAGTGGGGAGGAAGCCAGCATTATGTGAAAGAAAGAAGTGATGCAAGGTGAAAGAAAAGGTGAGGACAAGCGAGTGACAGTCAGTCCTGAGGCTTTGTTAATTCAACTGAACAAATACTATGCCTACGCAGCTACATCCCCACACTCAGGCTCGCAAAACTTGTATTTCAAACAACTAAAAAGAAAATTACCTCTCTTACTAAATCAGATTATTTAAATCCTAAGCAAGTTGGCCATAGGCATAAATTACATTTTGAATGATTGACTGATCCTATGTACTGCACCTTGGGGGCGAAGAACATGGTGACCTGCATTCAGAAACTGACAACATACAATTAAACCAAAGTCAAGGCATGATCATAAATTTCCGCAGCATTTTATAGAGTGACAGGCACTCCCCATGAATGTAGTTGTGCTTTGGCTGTGTTTTCCATATCAACTTTCACAAGGTTGTCTACTTGCTAGTTTCTACACAATGTTTCCAAACTTTCAAGTTTCATTGACTATGAAGGCAGCCATCAGGAACGCCATCAATAAAAATTTTTGCTTCAAAACCAGATGCAAAACAGAGTACCTAGCACAATTTTTATTAACTGTAAAGCGGACAGTCATCAGTGTATGGTAAACTACCTAATGTTAACGCTATAGAGACACTGAAGGAAAGGGACAACTAGCAACACTGGTAGTTGTGTTCATTGTTGAGATTATCTCTTTTATTAACAAATAAACAGACCATTGACAAGTACAAAGTGATTCTTCTTGAATAAAATATTACATCCCAAACTTCACTCAATGTGGACGAAATAACATCATAATCTCTAAAAAGCTAATTGTAGACAATATAGTCTCAACTAGCCTGCATGTAATCACAACAAAAAACAACTATTTTTTCAATTAAAATTATATGAACATTATGCTTATTTCATTGCAATTGTAATATTCTAATTTCTATGCCCAATTTCATAAACCACCTGAAGACAACAGGATGACTTTCCCTTCTTATGACTAATTTTAGCATTAACAGTTAGGCCTATGTGTGATGTTGTAATTCCAAAACAACTCATCGGACAGGCTATATAGCTCATCTGCTTTCTCTGTCTGTGTTGTGATCAGACCACTCTCGTTTAGCACAGCACCACGGTAAAGGGCCTACTGTGGACCAACACGGCTGGAACAAAACAACAAACAGGACAGGCACGATCCACGGTGCCCACTATGTTAGGTCAAAGTAACCTCATTTGTACCTCATCTCAAGTGTAAAATATCAAAATACTTCACCCTACATAACCAAAAGTTATGAAGAATTAGAATCTAAAAAATGCACAAAACTACTGCATACACAAAAAATAAAATAGTAGAATATTTGTAGTAGAATAAATAATCTGCTGCCACAGCCTGAGAACTACCAGTGAAAACAGAAAAGAGTATTTTCTGCCAATAGTTGGAAAGAACCTGTCACCTTGCATTGCTTCATTTGTTATTGTCATAATTGTTTTCTAGCTTGTCCTCACTGACCAACTTAACTTATGTTAAACTATGCAAAAACCTCTGAGCTGAAACATGTGAAAGCGAGAGAGAGAGAAATGGAGAGAAACATGAAGGAGGGTTAAGAGAGAGAGAGAGAGGTGGGGAGAGCTGGTGTGAACCAGTCTTGCCACTCCAGGGGCGTTACGCTGGAGCTGCTTTAGTGAGAACCATGGGCACTGCCCATCTCTCAACCCCGCTTTCTCCATATCCCTTCCTCCTTCCC